>JAQZBX010073510.1:0-14894 GCA_029593785.1 Cabassous unicinctus | reverse complement strand
AAAAAAAAAAAAAAAAGACTAGTGTTTAGTATGGTTCTAGACTTACAGAAAACTTGAGAAGATAGTACAGAGAGTTCCTGTATATCCTCTCTTTTAGTCTTCCTTGGCTGCAAAAGCAAATACCATGCAATAGTTTGGTTTAAGCAATGGGGATTTATTGGCTCACAGCCTTGAGACTAGGAGAAGTCCAAATCAAGGCCTCATAAGGTGATGTTTTCTTGCCGAAGGTTGGCATTGTAGGGCTGGCTGCCTGTGATCCCTGGTCCTTGGCTCCTCTGTCACATAGCAATGCACATGGTGGCCTTTCCTGGCCTCTCTCTTCTCTTCTGGGTTCCATTGACCTTCAGCTTCTTGCTTCCTGTGGCTTTCTCTTTATCTGTCTGAATTTCATTCTCCTTATAAAGGACTCCAGTAATAGGAACAAGACCTATCCTGGGCTACACCTTTACTGAAATAACCTCATCAAAATGTCCACTTACAATGGATTCACATGTTTTTCTAGGGTACATATCTCCAAACCACCACATCCTCTTACTCAGTTTCCTCTATTATTAACATCCTATTTTGGTATGGTATATTTGTTACTACTTTGGTACATCATTATTGACAACAGTCTATATTATATTCAGAGTTTCTTAATTTTTGCCTAATGTCTTTTTTTGTTTCTGGATCCCATTTAGGATACCACATTACATTTATTTTTCATGTCTCCTTAGGCTCTTGGCTGTTACAGTTTCTCAGACTTTCCTTGTTATTGATAACCTTGAGAGTTTTTAGGAGTATTGGTCAAGTGTTTTATAGGATGCCCCTCTATTGGAATTTGTCTGATAATTTTCTTATGATTAGATGGGAGTTATGGGTTTGGGGGAGGAAGACCACAGACATAAAGTGCCATTTTCATCATATCACCGCCCCCAAATCTGGTAGTCATCCTTGACTCCTTTCTTTCTTTCTCAAGTCACAGTTAATCCATAAACAAATCCTAAATTGGTTTTATCTTCAAAATATATATAGAATTTGATGATTTCTCAGCACTTCTGTTACCACCTTGGGCCACATGGATTATTGCAACCCAGACCTCCATCTGGTCTCCTTGATTCCATCCTTGTCTGCCTAAACTTGTTCTCAACACAATAGCCAGAAGTCAAATCATATTACTCCTCGCTCAAAACCTTCCAAAGACTCCCACCTCATTCTGAGTAAAAGCCAAAATCCTGTGATCTGCTATCCTACTCTACCTTCTTATTCTTCCCCCTCGACCCTTACCCATACTCCCCCTACTCCATTTATACTGGCTTCCTGGCTGATTCTCCAATCTCTAGGCATCCTCCCTTCTCATGGTCCTTGCGCCTGTTTTCTCTCTGCCTGGACCACTACTTCCCTAGCTGATTTCCCACAATCTGTTTAACTTGCTCCCCCACCTTCTTTGCTCAAATGCCAGGAGTACAGGGGCAGGAATGGGCAGTAGTGGGGGAAGAGTGGATCTGGGCAGACTAGCTGGGAGGCCATGGCAATACTCTTGGGAGGGGCTAGATGGTGGCCTATGGATGTGGCAGTGGAAATGTAGAGAAGTGGATGGATTCAAGAAATATTTAAGAGGTACAATCCACAGGGATGGGCATTTGATTGGCTCTGGGGATGGGGTAAGAGAGAGAAGGAGTCAAGGAAGAGACCCAAAATTTAATAAGAAATGCTAGAGGAGACTCAGGCTTGGGGGAGAAGATGAAGAGCAGGATTGCTGTAGACTTTCACTTTTTGTGTATTATATGTAATGGGTGAGAGAACTTTTTGGGGCGGGGCATGGACCCCTAAAGCAGTCTGGAGAAGCCTATGGACACTTTCTCAGAATAACATTTGAAAAAGCATAAAATTAAATACACGTAATTTCACAGAAAACCAATTATATTGAAAGATGGGTCCATGGGCCCCAGATTAGGAACTCTTTTAAGAAGCAGCTCCCTTCTAAGTGTTCCTCTGCTTGACTGGCCATCCTTGGCTGCATGTGTATAAAGCAGATGGGCACTATTGCTGGGGAAGGGTACAGGGACCTTGGTGATTTGGGTAAGAGTGTGCATCAGCAAGGGCAGCAACCTTGGACCTAGACACATTGCATTGGCACAACCACTTTCACGGCAATCCTGAGAGGCAGCAATACAAGCAAATCAGCCAAAGAAGAGGTGTACTCCTCACTAATGATGCTGTCCTGGCATTTGGAGGCAGCAGGCCTGACCCTTCTGCTTGAGTAAAACCCTGGAGTTCTTGGATAAAGGAGGGGAAGACAGAGGGAGATGCTGGGCTTCCTGCTAGTTCCAAGGAGGTATGTTCAGGAGCAACGAACCGTTGCTAAAATTCCCTCTAACGAGTGTGTGTCTGTGGTTCATTTTTCTGTGTGCAGCTTTTGTTTTGTTGAGTGGGTATTTTAGTTTGCTAAGGCTGCCAAAAGCAATATACTGAAAATGGGTTGGCGTTTACAATGGGGATTTAGGTTGCAAGCTTACATTTCTGAGGCCATGAAAATGTCCTAATCAAGGCATCAGGCAATGCTCTCTCCCTGAAGACTGGCTGCCAGCAATCCTGGACTCCTCTGTCAAATGAGAAGGCATGTGGTGGCATCTCCCTTCTCCACTGGGTCTAGTTGCTTCTATCTTCCTAATTTCCATGGCTTCCTCTCTCAGTTTCTGTGGGTTTCTCTCTGTCTCTCTCTCCGTATTAATCTCATTTATAAAAGACTCCAGTAAGAAGATTAAGACCCACTCTGGGTCAAGCTTTACTGAAGAAATCTAATCAAAAAGACTTTAACTGCAGTGACCTAATCAAAAGTTCCCTCCTACAATAGGTTCACACCCACAGGAATGGATTATCTCTAAGGATATGATTTTCTGGGGTCTATCCAAGATCAAGCCATCACAGTGGGTGAGGCAGGCAAATCTGGGGCCAAGCCAAGCAGCTCAGAGTAGTGGAAGCAATGATGGGTGTCCTTCTCAGCCCTTCCTGCACATAACAATCAATTTCTCTAAATAAATGATTGTCAATATTTAAAGAACAGAGAGCTGAAGTATGAAGTAGTTTGAAATTATTAGTCTACCTAGGTGCTCACCTGCTCCCAAAATTGTTTTGTCTGATGACAAGATAAAATGAGAAGTGTCTGAAAACTCATTGAAAGGGAATTTACTTTTTTAAAACCCTAGACTCTGATGATATTAAAATCTAAAAAGAAGGTTAGGATATACACATTTGCATCTGCATCCTGCCACCTCCCAAGGGAGACTTTTAAACAATTAGAGCTGTGTTCCATATCTCTCTTATTGGTTAAGTTTACATACCAAATCATAATTTAGATTCTGGCTCATTCCAATGCCTTCAGCATTGGAGGGACCAATTCAGGTTGCTGAAGTGTGCTGTGAAATTTTATTTCCTTGGCAAGAGTTTTAAGAACTTTTTTTAAAAAGACTTATTTATTTATTCCCCCACTCCCACCCCTGTTGTTTTTGTACTCACTGTCTGCTCTGAGTGTGTTCTGTGACTGTTTGTCTTCTCTTTAGGCAGCACCAGGAATCGATCCTGGGACTTTCTAGAGTGGAGAGAGGCACTCAGTCTCTTGCGCCACCTGTTCTCCCTCGCCTGTTGTATCTCATTGCCTCTCCTCTGTGTCTCTTTTTGTTGCATCATCTTGCTGTGCCAGCTCTCTGCTCAAGCCAGTACTCCTGTGCATGCCAGCACTCCATGCAGGCCAGTTCTCTGTGCAGGCCAGCTCTCCGCGTGGGCCAGCTTGCCTTCACCAGGAGGCTCCGGGAATCAAACCCTGGACCTCCTTTATGGTAGATGGGAGCCCAATTGCTTGAACCACATCTGCTTTCCTTTTAAGGACTTTTAAGATCTTTAGTTAACTCCCTCTGAGGAAAGAAAGGACTTGTCTGAAAGCCAAATAGATGCAGATGGGTATTAAATTCTGTAACGGGGAGAGTGGCATTATATGACATGAAAGTCAATCCAAAGGCAAAGAAGGTTTTGGAAAAATGACTCTGAGGGTCAGTGTGGTTAATCTTATTTGCTGAAAAATATTGAAAGGCCACTGAATTTGTTTCTTACTGCTGCTGTAATTAATTACCACAAACTCAATGGCTTAGAACAACAAAAATGTATCATCTTACAATTCTGGAGGTCAGAAGTCCGAAATGGGTCTCTTTAGGTTAAAATCAAGGTGTCAACAGGGTTATGTTTCTTCTGGAGGCTCTAGGGGAGAATCCATTTTCTTTCATTTTCTATCTTCTAGAAGCTGCCTCCATTCCTTGGCTCAGGTCCCTTCCTTGTTCAAAGCCAGCACTGGTCAGTTGAGTTTTTCTCATGATGCCATTTCTCTGGTTCTGTCTCTTTTGCCTTGCTGTTTTCCATTAAAGACATTTGTGATTACATTGGGCCCACCAAGATAATCTAGGATCAGCTTATTTTAAAGTCAGCAGACTAGCAAACTTAATTCCATCTCCAATCTTAATCCCCCCTTGCCACATAACATAACATATTCACAGGTTCTGGGGATTAGAATGTGGATATCTTGGGGGCGGGCATTATTCTGCGTGCTACCGTCACATTCCATAAATGCAACACAGTCTCCTTTGTATGGCCTTAATTTTCCATTTCAATGTTAATTTTACTGTATGTTTTGTTTTTTTTTGTTTTTGTTTATGAGATACCCAGGCCGGGAATTGAACCTGGGCTGTCGTAAATGGGAAGCCAGTGCTCAACCACTGAGCCACATGGGCTTCCCTGAGTTGGGTTTTTTTTTCTTTCTGGTTTGGTTGCTCATCGTTTGTCTTTGTTTTTAGGAGGTGCTGGGAACTGAACCTGGGACCTCCCATTTGGGAGGTGGGCACTCAACTGCTTAAGCCACATCCGTTCCCTACTTAATGTTCTTTAGTAGCCTCTTCCTCAAATCCATTTTGAGAAAGAGACAACCAAAAATGGACCCTTATACACTTGAAAAATGGAAATTATGGACAGATTGCATGGTGGTGGAGAAGACAGGGCATTGTCTTATGGTTTTCTGCTCCCTCAACCCCCCACTCATCATTAAAATAAAGTAAGGGGAGCTACTTCAAAATTAGAGTTGATAACTTTGAACCACTCTTTCTTCAGAGCTGACAGTCCTTTTTCCAATGTTCTCAATTGAGTCTACTGGGAGGAAAATGTACTGAGTTGGCCACTGTATTAGTTATCTATTCTTGGATAATAAGTTACCTCAAAACTTAGTGGCTGAAAACATAAACCATTTATTATTTCACTGTCTCTCTGGGTCAGGAATTTGGATGCAGCTCAGCATGGGCCTCTGGCTCAAGGTTTCTCATGAATTTGCATTCAGGGTGTTATCTGAATGCTTGACTGGGGGAGGATCTACTTCCAAGCCCATTCATGTGGCTTTTGGCATGATCCAATTCCTCATGCATTGTTGGGCTGAGATGCCCCAGTTACTTGATGACTATTGGTTAGAGGCCACCTTCAGTTCATTGGCATCTGTGCTTCTCCACAAGGTAGCTCACAATATGACAGCTGTCTTCCTCCTGAGTGAAGGACAGTGTGAGAGGGAGAGCCCAAGGGGGTAGCCACCATCTTCTCATAACATAATCTCAGAAGTGACATCCTATCACTGTTTTTTTAATTAAAAAAAATTTTTTTTGAATCAATGTTATAAGTTACCTGGTTAACACGAGTGGTTACATTCTCTACTTATTTTTGTTCATTCTCAATCTTGAGGGATTTGGGACAATGTCAACTCTGACTGCTTCAGGCTGAGAAGGGATGTAGATATTATGGGGCAGAGGAATGGAATTGTTTTGCTCGCAGTTGGAGATATTCCTTGCTTTTGAGATGTGGCAGGTCCATCATCATTGTTTTGTTAGCTGTCCGGAGCAAGCCCAAAGAACTGGAGAGTAGGAATTGGCCTCATATCTGCTGGGTTTCAGGGCTCAACTGGTACAGGAACATTCCGAAGATTTAAATCTCTGAGAAGTGTATTTAACAGATAAATTGAAAATTATAGATTCAAATAAAAGGAGTAGAAGAATCATGATTAGGGAACATCCCATCACTTAAATTTTTTTTTATTGTGGTAAGATATATACAACTTAACATTTTCTATTTTAACCACTTTCAAGAATACAATTCAATGGTGTTAATTAAAGTGATATTACTGTGATATCCTCACCACCATCCATTGACAAAACTTTTCCATCATCCCAACAGAAGCTCTGCACCCATTAAGCATTAGCTCCCCATTCCCTACATCCACCCCCACTCCTGATGCCCCATAATCTACTTTCTGTCTCTATGAATTTTCATATTCTAGTTATTTTATATAAGTGAGATCACACAATGTATTTTTTTGTGTGTCTGGCTTATTTCACTCAACAAGATGTCTTCAAGATTTACCCATGTTGTTGCATGTGTGAGAACTTCTTTCCTTTTTATGGCTGAATAATATTCCATTGTATGTGTATACCACATTTTGTTTATCCATTCATCTATTGATTTGGGTTGCTTCCACCTTTTGGCTATTGGGAATAATACTGCTATAAACATTGGTATAGAGATATCTGTTTGATTCCTTGTTTTTAATTCTTTTGGGTGTATCCCTAGAAGTGGGATTGCCAGGTCATATGGTAATTCTATGTTTAACTTTTTGAGAAATCACCAAACTGTCTCTCACAGTTGTTGTACCATTTTACATTACCACTAATAATGCATAAGGGTTCCTATTTCTTTACATCCTTTCCAACATTTGTTATTTTCCCTTTTTAAAATAATAGCCAATCTAGTGTGTGTGAAGTGGTATCTCATGAGTGGTATCTCATGTGGTTTTGATTTGCATTTTCCTAATGGCTAATGATGTTGCCCAGTTTTCAATTGGGTTGTCTTTTTGTTGTTGAGTTCATCCCATTACTTTTGCAAAAAGTACAAAATGTCATTATAAGCAAGTTATGGGGTCTAGCCCACACTTAGGGAGAAGGGATTACACAATGGCATGACTACCAGATGTAGGGGATTATTGGGAGCCATTTTTGAGGCTGCCTAGCATAGCCATCACCTGAGGATTTCTTCCAATAAAAGCATCAATTTTAAATGCTATGGAAAAAAAATCACCTGAAATTACTGCAGCCACAGTTTAGAATCCATTCAACACATGTGGACACAGAAAAATACAAATATCAAGTTAAATCCCATCAAAGAGAGATAAATGTAGAGGTTGTGACATGAGAAATCAATGAACACAGAAGAAATAATCTGAAGCATATTGTTATTAAATTTTTGATTAACCAATATAAAGTGAATTAAATCAAACAAAGAGAAGCCATAATACAATTGTTATTACTCTCTACTGCAATAATTACAGACAAAATTTCTGTAAAATATACCAGACCTATTACTTTCCCCCATGGAGTTTGCCATTGACATTATAAACAACAAAATGGTGGAAATACAGGAGGTGTGTATTGAAATGTGAAGTGTAAGAACATGTTATTAGAAAAGTGAAAGTACTTAACATTAAGCCAAAGCCAAATTCTCCATTACTAGAATCTATTCTGGTGTAGCAGGAAAACTACCATACTAATAAAAATAATAGAACTGAAGGAAAACCATACATCAGAACATTCAGTAACCCAGTGTATCTTTGATTATTGCTAGAGCAATTTAATGCAGAATAAATAATAAGGTGTGGCAAATGACATTTCTACTATGATAGGCTGATGTTTAAAAAAACTCAAAGGAAATAAGTATTATGTAAGTAGCAAAATCTCTGAAAATATAGATATAACATATTTGGGTGATTTTTTAAATGGTAACTAGGCATATATCATCTTTGAAAAGTAATTATTTTATTGCTCCTCTTTTTCTATTTATCCTTTGTCCTTAGTTTAATTTCCTTTTCCTTCCATATCTAATTTTTGTTCCTTCTATTTGTGATTTAAGTTACTGTTCATTGAATTTTACTTCTGGTCTTAAAAATAGCACCAAGAATGAATGAATTGAATCACAAAATACATTATGATATAAAATAAGTTTTTAGTTGCTATCCAGTTCCAGCTTCTTTTCTTCAAGAGAAGGCATTGAGAGGATATTAATTTTCAATCCAATATACCTTGTTAGAACAGCAGGTTAATTGAGCACTGTTTAATATCTTTAATGTTTAATTCATCAAGGTCCAGGGACTTCACATTTTAATATTAAAAATTAATCAGGTATGAGGTTATCATACTACTACTACTACTACGTTTAAATTTTTAACAGTTTTATTGATGTATAATTGACATACAGTAGACTGTACACAGTAACTTGGATTTGAATGTCATTTTTTTCTTTTATGATATGATTGCACTTTGAACATTTTGATAGAAAAACTTCTCTCAAGAAAGAACATATACAGGTTTGCAATGATGATAGTCTTGGTGGATATGGCAAACACTGTTAGTTGCCAATGCAATCTTAAGAACCCCGATTTTGTTCAGATATTAAAGGTAATGTACACAGGGAAGATGGGATCTCTCCCAAGCCCCAAATAATAAACTATGATTCTCCTTATCCTATTCAATTTTGCTTTTGGGTAAGGCAGGTGACCCAGTTTTGGTCAAGGAAATATGAGGGAAAGTCTGCAGGGGACTTCTCGGGAAACGTTTTCCTCCCTGTGGGCCGTTTTGGGACTACAAGGGACCAAGTCAACCCACTGAGAATGCATAGTGGAAAGATGACAGAATCTAGGTCTTTCATTACTTTGTTGAGCTGTTAAATTAACCAACCCTGCATCAGGGGTCTACCTCTGAACTTCTAGTTATGTGACAATATAAATAGCCTTATCAGAGCTACTTTGTGGCATAACTCCAGGAAAAAACAATCACATTGTGCAATACGGCAGTCTTGAATCTTATTGTTTAAGCCACTTTGAGAATAGATATTCCATTGTTGCAGCCAAAAATCATTTAACTCATAAAGTGGGACAGATAGGGTTCCAATATTATGAAAATGCCTACGAGTACCAGTTTATACCTTTCAGAAGCCTGTCATTAGAAAGCTTTCAATTACAAGTAACAGAAGACCTAAACAATAAAGGAATTCTTTGGCTCATGTCAATGAGAAGTCCAGAGGCAAGGCAGGCTTCAGGAAGTTGATCTATAAATTATTGATGCCATCAGGGATCTGGCTCTGTTTCTCTATGATTTTCTCAGCTTTGTCTTCCTTATGTGTTAGCTTCTTCAGGTTGGCTTTCTTCATGGTAGCAAAAATATTTGTAGTAGATCCAGATTTCACATTTCCACATCTCACCTCTCTTCTAACAGAAGAAAAACAATCTTTGTCTTAGAATTCTGAGTCCTAAAATTCACTCTGATTGAGCCATCTGGTTGTGTTGAAATGCACTTATTGACTTTACCTCAGTCACATGCTCAATCCCAGGAGCGGGGGATAGAAACAGATATCCTAGAAGCTCATGGATCCTGTCTTAGTGGCATAGGCCTGCTATAACAAAGTACCACAAACTGGGTAGCTTAAAACAACAGAAATTTACTCTCTCACAGTTCTGGAGGCTAAGAGTCCAAAACGGGGTGTCAGTAGAGCCATTTTTACTTTAAAGTCTGTAGGGAAGCATCTATTCCATGCCTTTCTCCTGATTTCTGGTGATAGTTTGCTGACAATCCATGACATTCTCTGCTCTGTCATCACATGGCATTTTCTCCTCTGTCTCTGGGTCTAGGTGCAACTGTCATCTTCTTATAAAGACACCAGTTATATTGGACTAAGGGCCCACCCTAATCCAGTTTGAATTTATCTTAACTAATAACATCTTGAAAGGCCCTGTTTCCAAATAAGGTCACATTCACAATAACTTGTGTCTTTTTGGGGAACACAATTCAACCCATAACAAGTTCCTAAATGGAAACTGGAGGTTGGAAATGAGAAACAAAATGCTGGGAAGCCAACCAAGAAGTGTCCACTCTATGGACTCAGAATTATAATGCAAAATGTCTTTTAAAAAATGTGTGTGGAATTTATTTATACCCTACTTACTCTCAAAAGAATGTGAGATGGGGATAATCAATGATATTGGGCCCATGGATAACCAATAAAGCACAAGATGTGGTTAGCTCTTTGGGAACTAAGAATAGACCTGGTTATCTGAGAGCCTCAGCTAAGTTGTGGGTTGAAAATTTGTGAGATAGGCCTTCTTTTTATTTCTAAAACTAGATGTCAAAGCAATCAATAGTGATTTAAAGCAGCTGCTTTAGGAGAAATGTCAAAATCTTTGCTCTTTAGAAATGTTAAGGAAAATTTCAAAATCTGTGAACTTTTTTCAACACCTTCACTTTTCTGAAATCCAAAATTACCAGTATAAAAAAAGAATGCAGAGCAATTTAGTTAAGTCCACAGACATTTACTGGCACAGCTGCCGTTTGATCCAGAAAATGAAACAAAATTGGCAGGATACACTACTAGCTATGTGCAGAGGCATTTGAAATCACAGCCTATGCTTGCACAGATTCTGAGCACTGTGGTGCCCAGTGGCAAACCATTGTCATCTGAGAACCTGGCTTAGCTTGATAGGGTATTCATCACCCTACAGACCTTAAATTTACTTTATACCTGCTTTTGAAACCTGGAACTAGTGCCAACTTGCTTTCCCAGGTGGATTTGGCAAAAATTCTAGAGTGCTGTATAAAATTATAGAGCAGACTATTTCTCAAATTCACTGGACATCTGGAATCAGTGACAAATGTAATAACTACTTCAGAAAGGAACCCCATACCCTCAGAGGTCCTTATCATTTTGACCAGAGCAGCATAAACTATGGACAGAGAAGTTGTGGTCTCAGTGACTGTTTGCCCTGAATTCTCCCCTCAGACAAGGCTATCCATGACCCATGTTATAACGATTTGGCCACTTTCTCTCAGAAAAACCGTTCTACAAGTTCATTGCTTTTATCATGGAAATGTATTCCCAAAATGAACTGCAAGGATTATTTTGAAAATTCAGTGTGGCACAATGTATATATAAATAAGCTGCTTAGGAGAGGGGAGAAAGGAGGCAGCCAATGACAGTTCCTTGCTATTGCTTTGAGGTTATCTATAGTTTAAGCAATTAACCTTTAAATTTTTTCTCAAATTTTTAGAAAAGACAATTTGGGCACTTTAAATAACCACAGCAGTGCTATGTTTACATTGTAAGTAGAAAGTGCAAGTAATGGAAAACATCAGTATTTCCCCCACCATAAACTCCAGCTTTCCTTTTTCATGTACTAAATTGGCTATATAGGGTTGTGGTTAAGAGTTTGAATCTAGACCAGACTGCCTGGGGCTGAATCCTGGCTCTGACATTTGTTAACTTCGATATATTACAAGCTTTCTGTGCCTTGGCTTCTTCATCTGTAAAATGGATATAATAACTGCCTGTGTCATAGGGCTGTTGGAGGAATAAATAAACTAGCATATGTAGAGCATTTCGAGCAGTAAGTACTATTTAAGCATTAGCTATAATTATTTATGAAGCTTCAGATGCGTTTACTAAAGGAAGTTCTATCAGAATTCTAAGATAACTAAATCAACATGTACTTCCAAACTATATTTTTGCAGACTGTATAGTCATTTAACTATATTATTAAAAGATGAATAGCATACTATTTGTTCAAAGTAATTTAGAATAGTGTATAAGAAGTAGTCTTGGTTCTTTACAAACACTCCAAAATGTGTATTGTTTGAAGGATCTACAATTTATTCAAAAAAGAGATATTCAACAAATATCTATTAAGCACATACCATGTGTAAGGCACTGTTATAGCATGGAGTTGATGGAGAGGGGTACAAAATCCTTGTTCACATGAAGCTTATGTCCTTTCAGAAGGACACAGAAATAGATGATATGTCAAGTGGTGATAAATACATTGAAGAAATACAAAGCAGGGGCAGGGGCAGAGAGTGATGGAGAATAGGCTTCTACAGGGAACAGCCTCTCTGATAAGGTCACACTTGAGAAATGACCTAAAGGAAGTGAGGGAATCAACCATGTGGATATTTGAGGGAAGGAAAGTCCAGGAAGAACAAATTGCAAGAGCAAAGGCCGGGAGGTGGGAGAGTGCTTGGTATGTTTAAGGAATGGCAGTGCTTTAAGTGTGGCTGCAACAGAGTAGGCTAGGGGGGAAGGGTAGGGAATGAGGTCGGAGAGGGATCAGGGCACTCTTTCAGGGCTATGGTATAGAGTTTGGATTTTACTCTCAATAAGATGGGAAGCAATTGGAGGGTTTTGAGTAAAGCAGTAGTACGATCTGACATGTTTATTCAGGATCACTCCAGCTGCTGGGTGGAGCATGAACTACTGGGAAAAGGATAGATACAGGCGGAGGAGTTAAGAGGCTTCTGGAATTGTCCAGGCAAAAGGTGTTGGTGGGTTAGAGTAAAATGTACAAGTGGAGGGTGCTGAGAAATAGTAGAAACCTAGAAATATTTTGTAGGCAGAACCAATATGATTTGTTGATGGGTTGGAGGGAGATGTGAGAGAGAACTCCAGATGACTCCAAGATTTTTTTAATGTGTATTTTTAAATTTTTTTATAATTAGAGTAGTTGTAGGTTTACAGAAAAACCATGTAAAAATACAGTGTTCCCATATACTACCCTATTATTAACACTTTGCATTAGTATGGTACCTTTGTTACAATTCATGAAAGAATACTATAATTGTACTATTAGCTATACTCCAAGTTTACATTAGGGTGTATTTTTTCCCCATATACTACCCTATTATTAACACCTTGCATTAGTGTGGTACATATGTTACAATTCATGACAGAACATTTTTATAATTTTACCATTAACTATAATCTATCATTTATAGTAGGGTTGTGCAGTTCTATGTTTTATCTTTTAATTTTTATTCTAGTAATACATATGACCTAAACTTTCCCCTTTTAACCACATTCACATATATAATTCAGTGCTGTTAATTACACTCACAAAGTTGTGCTACCATCACCACAATCCATTTCCAAAACTTTACAATCAACCCAAATAGAAATTCTGTACAAATTAAGCATTGACTCCCCATTCCCTACCCCCAACCCAGCCCTTGGTAACCTATATTCTAGATTCTAAGTTTATGATTTTGCTTATTCTAATTATTTCATATCAGGGAGATCATACAGTATTTGTCCTTTTGTGTTTGACTTATTTCACTCAACATAATGTCTGCAAGGTTCATCTATGTTGTCGCATGATGAACAACATTCTTTTTTTTTTTTTTTAAAGATTTATTTTATTTATCCCCCCTGCCCCATTTTTTGTGGTCACTGTCTGCTCTCTGTGTCATTTGCTGTGTGCTTTCTGTGTCTACTGGTCTTCTCCCTAGGAGACACCAGGAACTGAACCTGGGACCTCCCATGTGAAAGAAAGGCACTCAATTGCTTGAGCCACCTCACCTCCCTGGTTTGTTGTGTCTCTGATTGTCTTTCCTCTTTGTGTCTCTTTGTTGCATCATCTTGTTTCATCAGCCTGCCACACCTGCCTGTCACCCCAGCTCGCTTTATCCAGGAGGCACCAGAAACCGAAATCGGGACCTCCCACGTGGTAGGCAGAAGCCCAATCACTTCAGCCACATCTATTTCCCATCCTTTTTAATGCTGAATAATATTCCATTGTATGTATATACCACATTTTGTTTATCTATTCATCAGTTGCTGGACACTTGGGTTGCTTCCATCTTTTGGCAATTGTGAATAATGCTGCTATGAACATGGGTGTGTAAATGTCTGTTCAAGTCCCTGCTTTCAATTCTTTTGGGTTTGTACCTAGTAGAGGAATTGCCAGATCATATGGTAATTCTATATTAGCTTTCTGAGAAACTGCTAAACTGTCTTCCACAGTGGCTACACAATTTAACATTCCCACCAGCAATGAATGAGTGTTCCACTTTCTCCACATCCTCTCCAACACTTGTAATTTTCGTGTTTTTTTTTTAATAGTAGCCATTCTAGTGGGTGTGAAATGGTGTCTCATGGTTTTGATTTGCATTTCCTCTAATAGCTGATGATGTTGAACATCTTTTCATGTGCTTTTTAATTTGTATATCTTCTTTGAAAAATGTCTATTCTTTTGCCCATTTTTTAAATTGAGTTGTTTGTCTTTTATTTTGAGTTGTAGAAATGCTTTATATTTTCTGGATATTATACCTTTATCAGATATGTGGTTTTCAAATATTTTCTTCCATTTCACCTTCATGATAAAATCCTTTGATGCTGAAAAGTTTTTAATTTTTATAAGGTCCCATTTATCTATTTTTTTCCTTTGTTGCTTGTGCTTTGGGTGGAAAATCTAAAAAACCATTGCCTAACACAAGATTCTGAAGATGCTTCCTTATGTTTTCTTCTAGGAGTTGTATAGTCCTGGTTCTTATATTTAGGTCTTTGATCCATTTTGAGTTAATTTTTGTATATGGTGTGAGATAGTGGTCTTCCTTCATTCTTTTGTATATGGATATCCAGTTTTCCCAGCATCATTTGTTGCAAAGACTATTCTTTCCCAATTGAGTAGACTTGGCAGCCTTTGCAAAATTCAATTGGCCATAGATGTCAGAGTCTATTTCTGAGCTTGCAGTTCAATTTTATTGGTTTATATATCTATCCTGTGTTAGTGTCCTCCTCTTTTGACCACTGTAGGTTTGTAATAAGCTTTAAAGTCAGAAAATTTGAGTCCTACAACTTCATTATTATTATTTTTAATCGTTTTGGCTATTTGGGGCCCCTTACCCTTCCAAATTTGGTAATTGGCTTTTCCACATCTGCAAAGTAGGCTTTGGAATTTTTATTGAGATTGCATTGAATCTGTAAATCTTTTGGTTAGAATTGACGTCTTAACAATATTTAGAGGA
>JAQZBX010073509.1:0-14900 GCA_029593785.1 Cabassous unicinctus | reverse complement strand
CCCCCCCCCCGGCCGCCACCTTTACCTCTTCAAGCTCTTCACTCCTTTCGACATTTTTTTTTCCAAGGCTGGTTGGGGAGAGGGGGGTGTGGAAGAGAAAGAGTGAAGAAAAGTTGCAAACGTTTCCTCTCCCAAGCCTCCCGCCCCCACCCACCCCACAGAGCAGGAGAAGATAATATAGTGGGAAGCGAGGAGGAGGAGAGCGCCACGGCCCGGGACGCGAGCGCGAGCGCAGCCGCTCTCCCCGCTCCGCCGCGGCGCCTCGCACGTCCGGGCGGTGAGGGGGGCCCGCAGGGAGACGCCGTGACAACTTTCGTTTCCTCCCGTGGGAGTCGGGAGCTCCGCGGTCCCCACAGTAAGTGCCCTCCGGCGGGCGGCGCGGGACGTGCGGGCGGGAGGGCGCGGGGTCGGGCGCCCGCCCGCGCCACAGCATGGACGCTCCGCGGCGCGCCCCGACTCCGCCGTGACCCGAGCCGCGCGGTCTGCCTTCCCGGGCGTACCGGCCGCCTTTTCGCGAGCCGGGGTGGGGGCGGCCGCGGCCCGGAGCCGCGAGGGCGTTTTCAGCAGGGCTGTAGGCCCTGCTGGGGGCCGGCGGGGTAAGGGGGCCGGCGACCGCGGCGCGGGGTCGCGGACTGTGCGCCCCTGGCCGCCCCGAGCGGGCATGGCCCGGGCCCCGCCGGCAGGAGCCGCGGCCGCGGGACCCGGCACCTTCGCGGGCGAAGCTGCTCACTTCCAGGCGCGACTGTTACACAACACGCCTGCCAAGTGGGGCCCCGGCCTGACTGTTCCCATTATCCCCAATTCGCCTTTGGTGTAAGCAGCGAGGCCACCTGGGTGGTGACGGTGCTGCTTTCCTAAACCAAAGCAACCAACCAAGGGAAAAAAAAAAAATCAAAATTTTCATACCGGATCTCGGGTCACAGTATTTGGGAGCCCGGTGCGCCAGTGACTTTTCTATTTACATTAACTGTAAAACGTGAGAAATAAAGCCCAGGGAGGCAACTGAGGATCCGTTTATCACGTTTCCTTTCATGTAATAAAACACCAGGGAAGAATATATTTTATGCAAAACCTTCAGTTTTCAGATGCTGGGTTTATTTAAGGAAACCGGATTATAACTTGAGAAAATAAGTAGATCATTAAAAAGAATAGTGTTTAGGATTTTTCCAGGATTAACCAAATGAATGGGTACCGTAAAGTCCTAAAGAAGTTTATTAAACGTCAGCTGCAAAGATTCTTGGCGTTTTGAAGTTCTCCTGGGTGTTTCAGATTGTTTGGAGAAAGCACACCTCTAACCAGCTTGTAATGAGTAAGGTGGAGAGAAAAAACCTGTTGCATAATCTCATTTGCGGTGGGGTGTGCTGTGCCGTGCCTCTGGAAGTCACGGGAGGTGAGTTAAGATGCAGGATTTTTAAAACTCTCTGAAGTTTTTATTTATCCAGAGCTCTGGTTGCCACTTCTGCTTTAAAAGATTGTAAGTAAATAAATACCCTGTTCTTACAAGTGAACAAAACTTATCAAACCTGTTTAGAAAACGACCAGGTATGTTTCTCTTCTTTCTTTCAGTGCGTGTGTGTGAAATTTACCATCCATGAAAGATCTTTAGACTACTATTTGGGGAATTTAGATGTCAGAAAAATGCTCCTTTATGCCACCGACTTAATGGGGCTGATTGAGAGTGCACAAAGGTGACAACTGTCTCCTCAAAGGATTTATTCTGTTTCATTTTCATCAAGAAAAAAGATTGTAAAACTTAAGGTAAAACTTTAAAAGAAGAAAATAATCTCTTACCAACCAAGTTAAATAACTTTTAATTATTTACTTTTTCTTGAGACTCGTGTGTTAGTGGACACACAGCTTGGGAAGTGATAATTAATTGAGACTTGTGTATTTGGTGAAGGCAGCACCTTGGAGAAGTAAATTGAAAAACTAAGAATTCATTGCTTTGCGTGGGTATTTTAGTCAAACTGTGACTAGGCATTGGGAAAGCTTTTTTTTTTTTTAAGTTGTGAAATTTACTGAGTCTTGAGGACTGTAAGGTTGTTGTTAAATTATTTTTGGGTTAACAGTTTATTAACTAAATAATACCAGCCCCAAAGTGTTTTTAAAATAAAATAATTTGCACTTACCAGAGTTCCACATGGGGAAAAATTAGACACGGGTTTATTCTTAATTCTGCTGGTAACATGGTCATAATAGTGTATGAAACTAAGTCAGTTCAAGCACTGTAAGCCTACATTCAGATGTAAAAAATGTATGAACTGTGGTAATGATGTTTAAAGTTTTAAATTTTAACCTCTGGTGTGTTAGTAACTCTGAGTAAAATGTATGACTTGGCATAAAATTGTACTTAGTTTACATGGGTGGTCCAATTAGACATTGTAGGTTTCTGGATAGTGTGTGATTACAGAGGGGGGCAGGGAACAGGAGTGCCGAATTTTCCAGTTTTCCTCCTCCAATTTGAGAAGCCCTTGTCCTTGTGTTCATTTGGTAACTGTAAAAATAGTCATGTAAAATTAGAAGTGATGGCCATAATTTTAATGGTAGTAACTGAGAAGGGATCAAAAGAGAAGACCCATCTTAACCCAGTTCTTTCCTTTTTTCCCCCCTGTACATTTAAAAATTAATTGTGGCATGGTTGGGAGTGGAGGTAAGGCAGAGATCAGTGTTTAAGAGTAGGTCTGAGATGAATGGAAAGTTTAGGCTGTGGCCAGGAGAAGGGCCAAGGTTGCTGTTTGTTTTGATATTATTTTCTATAAATGTGTGCATTAGGGATTTAATTCAGTAGAGTTCTTGGGAAAATATAACCATAAATATTGATCAAGCAGACTTACATGGCTCTTGAGTATTAAAGTTTTTCTGTTTTTCAACCAGTCGTGATCTACTAAACGTGCTTTGCTAGAATTACCAGTGTAATTTATGCTAGAAACCTAAATTTTTCTGGTGTGTCTGACAAAAATGAGGTTTTCTATCCTGTGTTTTCTGGACTAAATATTTCACCAAAGACTTAACATTTCTCAACTGCTTTGAGAGTTCAAGCAAAAGGTATTTTAAATTGAAAAAGTAAACTAATATAGAGTAAACTGATTTGTATCAGGATTCTTCAGAATCCCAAGAAAAGGGAGAAGATAAATCAGGGGAAACAGAAACCAGATTTTATGACAGATCTCAACAAATTGAAGAAACTAGTTGAAAGGTTTCATGGGAAAAACCACAGTTGATGCTTGATTGTCTCCTTTTTAGATGAAGTGCATCAAATAAAAAAACCGAGACTGACATCTACCACTATAAAAGAAAATCTTACTAATGTTGGCTTAAGCAAAACGTAATTAAGAAAGTCAATCTTGCCCAAAGTCTCATATGATGTATTCCAAAGCCAGATGTCAATTTTTATCTGAGTTTCTTGTATTGTGGATAATCGGATATTTTTATACATTTCATTAGCCCAGATGATCAAGGGTTGATTGTGTGAGTGGATGAGGTTCATAAAGGTTGGCTGGAATTGAAAAAAGCAGGCTCAGGCTTTAAAAAGAGGCCATTCTCATACACAAGCTGGTTTAGAAAGGGAGTTAGAAATTTAATCCAATAAATGACTGGGGAAACCAGATATGAATGGTTCAAAAAGTAGGATCTAAGGCAGGATTCCTAGAACAGGTACAAAGGAATAATAAAGCCTTGCCAGGGGTATGATCAGTAAAGAAGGAAATGGGGTACATCTTCACAAGAAAGGAGAAAAGCATAAAGGGCAAATTATCCTCAGATACTCAACAGCAAGAAGAAGATGGTAATGAAATCCACCTACTTCTTGATTGGGCTTAGAAATCTCATTATAGATATCACCAAAAAGTCACAAGATTTTTTATTACATAAATTTAACCTCGGGAGTGGGTATTGGATAAAGTAAGTAATGAACAGGGAATATAAAACTTGAGATTGTCAGAGGTAAATTTAAAATAGAGGGTAACCACTGCAATTTCATGGCATATTTTGAGTTATTTGGGAAGGAGGAATAAGGTATAAAAAGTTGAATCTCATAACTAAACTGATTATCTGGATTAACTACAAATATAAATTAATCAAGCAAAACATTTATTAAAAGTTTACTGTGTACATTTGCTGGGGTGGATCCCAAAAGTTTGGGACTCAGGCCCTTGCTCTTAAGGAGGGTAGGATTATAAGAATTTTAAGGGAAATATAAACATATGTAAAGATAAACAATTATCAGACAGCTGGTTTGTGCCAAATTAAAGGTTTAAAGGAGAAAGATATTGGGGGGTTCAGAGAGGCAGTCTTCAGAGATGTAATGGAATTTGACCTGGCATTAAAAGATGGTCGGCATCTGTATGGGGGTGGGGAAGTGGATGACGGGGGCTGCCAACGGGGGAAGCCATTTAGTCATCTGTTCATTAAGCAAATTAATATTGAGCCGCTACTATGTGCAGGACACTAGGCATAAGGTTTTTGCCCTTATGGAACTTATATTCTAGTGGGAGAAGACAGGGCAATCAACAATACATGAAAAATCCGATGTGAAATAGTGATGTCTTGGGAAAATAATAATTATCAGAATGAAGGAAATTATAGAATTACCATGCTACTTATTCTGTAAATATTCTTATGGAAGCATGTAAGCTTTGAGGGTTTAAATCCTTAACAATTTATCTACAATTTTTTTGTTGCCATTTATTGAGAATCTTGCTATTACAATGAGGTTAATATTATTGTTTACAGTTTATTTAGGGTTATGTGTTGGGTTATATACTTAGGTTAGATTCTTCATTAGGAAAAGTAGACTATGGTCCTATAAAGTGAAGCTAAATTCCAAGGACTGTTTGTTTTGGTGGCACCATGTATGAGAATATACAAAACAAATGATGTGCAAGCACTATCAGGGGTTCAAACAGTTTGGGGCTTAATTACTGGATGGGTAAAATAGGTCAAGGTTGACCTCTGTCCAGATCTCATCAGTGTGGTACAGGAATTGAATGAAAAATTTGGATTGTCACATCCTCTATATGCTTAATTATATCTCCTTAAAGATTTGTAGGCGTTTAATGGTCTCACTGAAATTGTCTTCAGTTTATAATTTTCACTATTTTTCTACAGGTAGCAGAAACCTGAAGCAAAAGTGTTCATTCTCAAATGGGGAAGTCTGGATTCTTATTGTACTTATCTCACTGCCAGGTTTTTTGTTTTTCTGTTTTTTTTCCCTGTTGCTGTTGAGAAGATGTTCTTTATCATGTCAACTAAAATATTATTAGTGACTATTTTTGGTGACTATTAGTGACTATTTCATGTTTTGGGGCACATTTACAAAGTGTGCCCTTTAAGAAATATGTTCCCTCCCCTTCTCCACTATTTTTCCAGTTTTAAACTTAAAACAATATATATATAGGTGAATTTGTAAAAGATTCCAGAAGGGCTTATATTGAGTATATGTGCCTATAGAACCAAACCCCTTGAAAATTTTTCTATATGTACCTGACCAGTTTTCATCTCCAGTATCTTTTGACATGCTTGAGGTATTATTACCTAAGGAAAAGAAAAACGTTTTAAGAGGAGGTAATGTTCCCTTGAGCCCCTCCCTAAATATTCCTTTAGAAGAGGTATAAATGCTAGGGGCCTGTGGTGTGTGCGCATAAAAGCTAATGTGGCACATATTTTTCAAAAGTATTTGGGAAGGACGGTAGAACTCAGATTTGTTTTAATGTCTATATGAGGGTGGTAGTAGGGGGGCAAACTATGCACTATAAATCATAATGATATGGCAAGGAAATCAATATTAAATATCTCTGTCTTCTCCCTTGAAATGATTTGGGAAAGACGCATGTAGAGGAGTCTATGCTGCCTGTTGTATACATTGTATAATTGGTTTTTTTTTTTAGGAGGTACGAGGGATTGAACCCAGGACCTCGTATATACGAAGCAGGTGCTCAACCACTGAGTTACACCGACTCCCCTATAATTTTTTTTTTTAATACACAATTCATATCCTATGGTATTGCTGGTAGAGTCGGCTTTTGATCAATGTTTGCTGAATAAGCTGAATTCTCACAGCTGCTGGTGTTTATTGAGGCTCCATTACATCTCCAGCACCTGTTTGCTCGAGCCTAGAGTGCTCTTTCTTGAGCTTTGAGCTGAAACCTGCAGGGGCTTGCCTTACTGTCTTGGGTGCCCGGCTCATATCTGAGCAGTATGCTCCCACCAGGACCTAGCGTCTGACGGCGCCCCAGCTCCTCTGACCCTGAGGCTGGCTCTGACCTCATCCTTTCCGGAATGGCAGGTGGTTGCTTCCTGTCAGCTCTCTCTGCTCGCAGTCTAACAGCTCCTCCCCTCCCTGAGCCGCTGAGCTGTGTCCTCTTCTGGTCACTTCTCAGAATACTGAAGAGCAAATGCCAGCCATCTGGCCTGTTTGGTGGTGGGTTTTTTTTTGTTTGTTTGTTTTTGTTGTTGTTATATGGTTTTGTTTGCTTATTTTTTTTGGTTGGGGGAGAAACACATTCCCCAGAAAGACGGTTCCTGACTTTGTTTTATAAACTGTGCATGGTATATAAAGCATGGTATTATTTCCTCTTCCTTCCTTCCTAGCTTTAGTTTAAAAATCTTGTATTCATTCACCTGAAAAGAAACCAGTAAGAATAACATTTTTATGATACAGATCAACTAAAAAACTAAAAATAACATTTTTTTGAGACAATCAGAGAATTTGAGCAGGGAGTAAGTATTAGATGTTACTAAAAACTCATAACCATAAACTTTTTAATTAGTGCAGTTGTAGGTTTACAGAATAATCATGCAGAAAGTGCAGTTCCCATATATGCCCTTTCTCACAGTTTTCCCTATATTAACATTTTGCATTAGTATAGTACCATTGTTATAATTGATGCAACAACATAATTATAATTATGTTATTAACTATAATCCATAATTAGGGTTCACTCTTTGTGTTGTACAGTTCTCTGGGTTTTAAAAAAAAATTTTGTTATGGTAACATGTATACAACCTAAAATTGCCCATCTTATCCACTTTCAGATATATTTCAGTTGAATTACAGTCACAGTGTTGTGCTACTGTCACCCCTATTCATTACCAAAACTTTTCTATCACCCTGAATAGAATTAATCATTAACACTCTATTCTCCCCCTCTAGCTGGCCTTGTTAACCTGTATTCTAATAACCTTAAAGTTTTTAGCTATAATGGTATTATGGTTATGTTAAAAAAATTTCATCTCTTATAGATAAATATGGAAGTATTTATAGGCAAAATGAAAGGATGCCTAATATTTGTTTTTAAAAACTTGAGGATAGTCACAAGTACACACAAATGGGAAATAATTAAAACTATATAAGGACAAAATTTTGGATGGTACATTGGGGTTTATTTTCTCTACATTTGTGTATATTTGGAAATGCCTAATAAGAGTTGAAAATACCGGATAACTGTAGGGGAAGAAATTTCATACAGTAATACTGTGTGTTGGACATTTGAGCTAACTGGCTAGTGAAAAATCTCCACAGTGCATTTTCAATAAGTTCTCCTTTTAATGATGAATTTTTTGAGAATATGAAGAATTTAGTAGAAACATTACAAGAAGTGCTTAAAACTCTTAGCTTTAAGATCTATAATAATATACCTTGTAGTTTATAAATTACTTTGACATATTTTTTTCTCTTTTCTCTTTAGAATAAGACATTAGGTATCCATTTTATAGATGAGGAAACTAAGGCTTAGAGATACTAAGTAATTTATCCAAATCTCAGAGCAAATGAGAAGTGATGCTAGAACTGGAGCTGAGATTTTCTGATTCTTGTTTGGGTACCCGTTTTCATACATACACATACTTTTTTTGTGGTGGTAAAATCAGCAGTTTTTAAACTTTTTGGTCTCAGGACACCTTTACACTCTTAAAATTTATTCAGGACATCAAAAAGCTTTTGTTTATGTAGTCTATATCAATATTTAACATGGTAGAAATTAAAACTGAGAAATGTTTAAAATATTTATTTAAAAATAAACAACAAACTCATTAAATGTTAACATAAATAACATTTTTATGAAGAAGGTATACCAAAAAAAAAAAAAAAACAGTGAGAAGAGTAACATTGTTTTATATTTTTACCACACTTGTTAACGCATTACTTAATAGAAGATCAGCTGGATTTTCATAACTGCTTCTATCATATTCAGTCTATTGCAATATGTTGTTTTGGTTGAAGTATCTGAAGAAAGTCAGGTTACACATATCCATTGTAGTTGGAAAGGAAAAAGTGTATTTTAATATTCTTTTCACATAATTGTGGATATTACAAGTGGTAGATTCTTAAAGATTAGTTGCAATGTTGAATCTAAATCAGTATCAATGGATTTTTTGTATTCTGTAACATTAAATCCTATTGGTCAAAGTCAGAAACTAAAATACAGGTTCCCAGGGGCCGGGTAGAGGTAGGAAATGGGGAGTTAATGCTTAATTGGCAGAGTTTCTGTTTGGAGTGAGGCAAAAGTTTTGGTAATGGATGGTGGTAATGGTAGCACAACACTGTGAATGTAATAAGCACCACTGAATTGTTTATCTGAAGTTAGATAAAATGGAAAATTTTAGGTTGAATATATGTTACAGAATTAACATTTTAAAACGTATTCAAAGCTAAGAGCTCATCTTTCTGATTTGTTACTTCTACGTAAAGATTCTATTGGAAAAAGATTAACATTAAAACAACATGTATCTTTGATGTGTGTGTGTTTTTAACATCATACATTGGTCATTTGAAAAATAATGGTTTACTGAGTTACGCAGATCTTTCAGATTTTGACACATTTTATTATACAGCATTTTTAAAAATCACGTTTATGAATATGACCAGTCTCATCAAGAAAGTCTTTAACAATTGGGAAGTAGTCAAGATCACGATGGCAAATATAAGTTTTCCAAACTTCTCATTTACTCTTGAAAGCTCAAATTTTATCACTGGCAATAGATATTGTCATTTTTTTCCCTTGAGATGACAGGCTTACTTTATTCATTTTAGAGAAAATGTCTACCAGATACCTAACTGAAAAAACCAGAAGTTGTCTGTCTGCCATTCTTGTAAGCAACAATGGTGTTCCATGAAAAAGATGATTAGTTTAGCTCACAACTCAGTTATATAACTTTACTAGATAGTCTGACTTTATTTTAATGCTTTGCCTCTTTTCAAATTACCCATATATTCAGACAATTAAAGTTATAGTAGAGAAAAACAATTAGCGACACCATGAGTTTGGTGTAGGTTAGGTAGGACTCTAAGCTTTGGTTATCAGCATCAGCATATGGAAATATTGACAGAGCCAGGTTTAGAGCTACAAATTCAAGAATGAAATTTTAATAGTTTAATATTTACTAACAGGCAGATATGATTAAAGGAGACAAAAGTAAGGCAGAAGCTTTGAGGTTCAGGTGCCTTAAAGTGGTATTCTATCTAAATATCAAAGAAAGCAATGATCTGGTTCCTCATATAGAATCCTATAAATGTTTGTTGTTATATGAATTTGGATATACAGGAGTTGAAAATCACATTCCCATTTCTAACAAATTAGGACACAACTACATTGCTTGTAAGAGTAATACCTTTTAACCTAAAAGATAATAACCTTATCCTCAATAGAAATCTTGTAGAATAGTCCCATTGCATTTTATTTGTTGTGAATTAGTATTGGGAAATCCTGGAGACAAATGTTATTAACTGTAGCTTTAAGGGGCCAAAGGGCATCTACATTTTGGGGGGTGTATTTTTAAGAATAAAATGCACGTGGGTATACACATTTAACAGTTACTTTAAACAGTTTAGGAGCAGTGTTTAATTTCATTGCCACAGAATATCCAAATGTTAGAAACTTTTCCCCTCTACTGAAAGCTTTTTAAGTATGTAATTAAGGCAATTGTTTTCATTTTTCATTCTGTGAATGACTAAGAGCCTTGTTAATGTAAATATTCAGGAAGCTTAACTTTATAGCTTCTTGGTTTTATAACCTACAATAAAAATCACATGCAGTGGAAAACCCCCTTTCCCTTGTCTACCAACAGTTCCAACTGAAAATACACAAACCAAGTGATTTTTGTGGCAAACACATGACTTTGTGTGGCATAATGTTGGATGCTGCCAGTGACTATTTCATTATAGAATGTAATTAACATAATAACAGTTTAAAGAGACAGTATATAAGGCGGAATTTCCAGGTACGACGTGTTAAGCAGTATGGCATCCTCTTGCCAGGAAAAAGTAGTTTTATAGAGGTCTTTAATAAAAGTTATTATGAAACCAGTAGAGATTTGCATTATAAAAACAACCTTAATTTATTCAAGTAAGTACTTTGCCTGCTGAGTCTGATAGGTAGTTTTTCTGAACCGAAGATACATTCTTTTGGCCAACAGTGTCATTGTCATCAGAATTGAACAAGTATTTACTAAGTGGCTTCTACAAGTGAAGTACTGGAGGGGATGCACAGAAGTATATAGCATGTGCCTTTAGCCGTCAAGGAGCTTACACTTACTGCCAGCATCTCTATTGATTATCTGCTCTTCCTAATTTAAACAAAACACTATAAAAGACTCCTTTTTCTTTGCTCTAGGGGTTCTTCAAATGGAAGTCCTGCATGCCAGTCTCTACTTTCCTAGGCTGAGGGATGAAGTCAAGAGTAGAAGTAGAGGGAAGCGGGTTGGCTCAGTGGATAGAGCCCCCGTTTACCATATGGGATGCCCGGGTTCGCGTCCCGAGGCCTCCTTGTGAGGGCACCCCGGCCTGAGCGGTGCGGTGGGCTGATGCAGCATCCTCACGGCAGGAAGCGGGTGTGGCGCAATGGATAGAGCACCCGTTTACCATGTGAGAGGCCCCGGGTTCGCTTCCTGGCGCCTCCTTGTGAGGGCAGGCCGGCTCGCGTGGTGCCGTGGGCTGATGCAGCAAGACCTCACGACAAGGGGGAGATAAGCAGACACGGAGAAAACACGCAGCGAATGGACACAGCAGCACAAGCAGCAAGGGGGGGATAAATAAATAAAATAAATAAATCTTTAAAAAAAAAAAGAGTAGAAGTAGAGGACAGTCCACTTGAAGTCCTCTTCTGGCCTCCCCTACTTACTCTAAGAGCAGTGCTCTAGCCAGCGGCTTCAGTAGGTGGGTTTAGGAGAAGGAGGACCATGTCCTGGAACAGGTCTCAGCATCTATAGAGTATGAAGGTTGGGGGGTGGTATGAGGGACACAGCAAGAAAAAGTAAGAGATCTTTTGCCACTTTCTTTTTAAAATATGAATCAGCAACTTAGAACTATGCACAGATGAGGTATGATGCAGTCAAGGGTATAAAAACAGTGGAGTGGACGGTAGTAACTGCAGTGCAGCCTCTCCCATCCTTAGCTTTTACCAGCACAGCTTTTCTATTAGGTTGGTGCAAAAGTAATTGTGGTTTTGCATTGTTGAAATTTGCCGTTTGGTATTGGAATACATTCTTAAATGTGGTTATGTTATACATCATTTTAATGTGCATTTCTCACTTTATATTTTTTGCTAATGACTTATTACTTGCTGTTTATTTTATATTTATTTTGGACTGGAAAGATGTTAGGCAAGAAGCAAATTTGACTGGTTTTCTTATTTGAGTTCAAAATGGGTCGTAAAGCAGCAGAGACAACTGCAACATCAACAATGTATTTGACCAGGAACTGCTAATGAACGTACAGTGCAGGGTGGTTCAAGAAATTTTGCAAAGAAGACAAGAGTCTTGAAGATGAGCGTAGTGGCTGGCCAGTTGAGAGCAGTTGTCGAAGCTGATCCTCTTACAACTACACGAGAAGTTGCCGAAGACCTCAATGTCAACCATTCTACAGTCGTTCAGCATTTGAAGCAAATTGGAAAGGTGAAAAAGCTCAATAAGTGGGTGCCTCATGAGCTGACCGAAAATCAAAAACATCATCATTTTGAAGTGTCATCTTCTCTTATTCTACACAGCAATGAACCATTTCTCGATTGGATTGTGACGTGCGATGAAAAATGGACTTTATACGACAACCGGTGGTTGGACTGAAAAGAAGCTCCAAAGCATTTCCCAAAGCCAAACTTGCACCAAAAAAAATGTCATGGTCACTGTTTGGTGGTCTGCTGCCGGTCTGATCCACTACAGCTTTCTGAATCCCAGCGAAACCATTACATCTGAGAAGTATGCTCAGTTAATTGATGAGATGCACTGAAAACTGCAATGCCTGCAGCCGGCATTGGACCCAATTCTTCTCCACGACAACGCCCGACCGCATGTCGCACAACCAAGACTTCAAAAGTTGAACAAATCGGGCTACGAAGTTTTGCCTCATCCGCCATATTCACCTGACCTCTCCAACCGACTACCACTTCTTTAAGCATCTTGACAACTTTTTGCAGGGAAAAAACGCTTCCACAATGAGCAGGATGCAAAAAATGCTTTCCAAGAGTTGGTCGAATCCCAAAGCACGGATTTGTACGCTACAGGAATAAACAAACTTATTTCTTGTTGGCAAAAATGTGTTGATTGTAATGGTTCCTATTTTGATTAATAAAGATGTGTTTGAGCCTAGTTATAATGATTTGAAATTCACGGTCCAAAACTGCAATTCCTTTTGCACCAACCTAATAGTTGAGGGCTTTGCATTCTGAAGAGGACTTGGAGGCTGCAGATTCATTCTTCTTCTCCTCCTCTTCCTCTTTCCCTTTCTCATTATCTGTAAAACCAGGGGAATGGACTAGATATCTGAGGTTTCTTCCAGCTCTGAAATTCTGTGTTTTGAGAGAGTATTACCTTTTACCAACCGACCTCTTGTGTCTACAATTCCTTGGAACCTCAGTAATATCTGACCCCTAGATTGAGAAATCTTTGTTGCCACAACCAATGGCTAATAGATAGCACTCTACCCAAAGTTCTGTTGGATCTTTGTTTTTCTAACTTTCAATCTTACTTATTTTTTTATAGTATGGTATCACCTCCAAATCCTGGGCCTAAAGGTCAGTTCTTTAACTGCTGATATACACAAGTCCTACAGTGGGTATGTCGTCAACTGGTAGAGCTTGTACTTTGTCCTGGAGATATAGAGAGTTGTGTTTTGTTTTTTTTTTTTTTAACCTACTTGCAGAGTAATGAAGAAATAGAAGCCAAAGTTCATTGGACAGTATGTTTGTTTTTGTTTTAAATACATAAAGCAAACAAAACAACCAGTCCAAATTCAACAAGGTTTTAATTTCTGGAAGACTAGTTATATTTTTAAATGTTAAATATCAGCTTTACAGAAATATTACCAAACTGATTTATTTATTCCTTGTGTATAGCTCTTACATAGACGGTGATATCATGGTAGTAATAAAAAGGAAAAGATAATGTGATTGTGGTGGTTGAGGTTAAAGGGTACTGTGGACTTTATGATATGCTTAGAATTAGTTTTAGATTTTTAGTATTTGATATTTTTAATTTTTTGCATCTTACAGTCTTAAAATACTTGGTAGATACTATTTGACAATTAATCAGTCTTTAGGGAGCTTGTCTTAGTTGTATGGAGTTATATGCTTTTGCCCTATGGTGCTGTGACTTAAAATGCACTAATGCTAACAATACTCTATGAGGTAATAAAGTAAACCAGCAAAATACAGTAAAACAGATAGGAATAGATGAAGAATATGCTGCTGACTCCGAATGAGTGAGTTGTTGGTAATGTTGCAACAGAACTAAAGATTTCTAGTGCGGCATTCTTTGTGCTTAGCTACCCAAGTCATCTATATTGCTTTTTGGTAAGTTTGCAAGATCCTGATAGGGCATCACCATCCTTTCTTTTGTGAAAATACTAAATATAGCTGGGTGTGTTAATAGAGAACTGAGGCAACTTCAGAGAGCTGCATTGTGGGAAGCTGCCAAAATGTTCAGAGCCACTCTAGGTCATTCTTAATCTAGACTATATAGTCAACTCAGGAACTGATAATGCATTTGGTAGCAGAATGACAATTTCATTGTAGAAGATTATCTAGGCCCTTTGGGGTTCCTCTTCACCATCCACTTGATTGTAGTTTGGTCATTTAATATTGGAAAAACACAACTACCAGAACACAGGTAAAGTAAAAAGATAAAACTAACCTATGGGTCATAATTAGTAAGACAGAATTATTTAATGTAATCATTATCAAAGAGGTGTAAGATTTCCTCTCCAAATATAATTTTTCATATATTTATAATAGAACTATCAGATGTTTATATTATTCATTTTTTTATTTTGCATGAAATATAACTTGTCTCTATACTATAATTTCTGGTTTCTAAAAATAGAAACTCTTATAACAACGTCCATATCATTTGTAATTGAAGTTCTTTTTCTTTTTGTATGCTTTGGAATCTACATATTAAACATTAGAATGGTACATTTTAGGACCATGATTTAGCCACCATTTCTGATATGCATTGTATTTGGTAGGGAAAAATTTGATAGGAAGTGTGGCTGAAGTTATCATGTGTTTTGATTAGATGGTAGCTTTTAGAGTATCATTAGACTTCATTTATCCATGTATTCTTTTATCTGTTATTAGATTAGCTTATGATTTGATCTTGGTTTACATAATAATAAGTAAGTAAGCTTTTCTAAGTAAACAGGGAATAGATGTATAAATGTTTTGATACATCATACATTTATACATCTATTAAAAAGTTAATATAATTTACCACATGTAACCGTTGGGGAATTTGATGTAATTATGAATTCCAAAAATATAATTGGATCATGCCTGTAATCTGATCTGTTAATCTGCGCATGATTGAATTATGATTAGGGCGTTGACTGGGCCATGTCAGTCAGTAGGCTGTTGAGCCCCACCCCCTGGTGGGTGGGGAATTGAATATAAAAGGCAAGGCCAAGAACAGAGTTG
>JAQZBX010073508.1:0-14900 GCA_029593785.1 Cabassous unicinctus | reverse complement strand
GTGCTCCTGAGAGTGACAAATTGGACTCAAATAAGTCCTCCCTGCACATGGTCCATCAGTCCCTTCTACTCAAACCTATATGTGATGCTGGAGTTTGTAGGTATACTTCAAAGTATCTTTTAAAATATAAAAAAAATATTAAAAAAAAAAAAAGAAAGCTTATGGGGAAAATGGGGTTAAGTGTACAACATTCAAAACCTTTGTCAGAACACATAAAAACAAGATAGGAAACTAATTAAAACAGTAGCCCAGTTTTACACATATTAAATGGTTAAGAAATATATAAATACTACAATAAACACGGCGTGTTACCAGCAAAGAGACCTCAAGTTTGCTTATGGAAGTGCTTGTCTGCAAGGCTTGCAGTTTGTGTGTCATATGACTTGGCGGAAGGAGGGTGTATTAGTCAGCTAAAGGGGTGTTGATGCAAAATTACAGAAATCTATTGGCTTTTATAAAGAGTATTTATCTGGGGTAGAAGCTTACGGTTACCAGGCCATAAAGCATAAGTTACTTCCCTCACCAAAGTCTTTTGCCAGATGTTGGAGCAAGATGGCTGCCAATGTCTGCAAGGGTTCAGGCTACCTGGGTTCCTCTCTTCCTGGGCCTTGCCCCTCTCCAGGCTCAGCTGCCCTGCTTTCTCCATAAGGCTAGCTGTAGACACTCAGTCGACCGGCGCTGTCTCTCTCCTCGGGGCTCGATTCTCTCTGGGCTCAGCTGTTCTGCTCCTCTGTGTGCTTACTTCCCAGACTCCAGCTCAAAACTCCCAACTCTGTCCTCTGCCATGTCTTTTCTCTGTGAGCCCCCACCCACCAAGGGGTGGGGACTCAATGCCCTACTGATGTGGCCCAATCAAAGTCCTAATCATAATTTAATCAATTAAAAGTGATACCTCTGACAGACCAGTTTACAAACATAATCCAACAACTATTTTTGGAATTCATAAACAATGCCAAACTGCTACAGAGGGTAATGCGAGTTCAGAAGGAAAACTGAAACAGCAGAGGTAGATGAGTGGGGGTCATATGCTACATGGTGAATTGAGGTGGCTGGTAGATGTGTGAAGTATGGGGGTGGGGGGGGGCATTTTGTCTATTCCCATGCTGCTAGGTTTGGCTGGGTGTAGTTTTCTGTATTTACCTAATGTTTCTGAGGACAAAATTGCACCTATGCAAATGTGAAATTCACGTCATGCTCAAATTTTTCCCTAATATATCAATTGCATTGGAACAAATTCCCATTTTCAAAATGTTATAGGAGAACTGACTTACAATCTTATAGACATAGTGTGAAATATTATTTTATTTAGATATGAAAACAGAGACAGAAAATGTGATATCCAAGAAATATTCTTTAACATTTCTAAAGAAAGCTGAAACAAAATGATCTCAGCATGAGGTTAAGAACCAAAAATTAGGGTTATGATCTCCTTTCAGGATGTGTCAGCAAATCATTTAGGCTTATGGTCTTCTTTTACATCCTCTCAAATGGATTTGATATGATGTCTCCTTACCGAACAACGTGAATAGTGGAAAATGTTCCACAGTTTCCTGAAGATGAAAAGCATTCTGATAAACTCTGAAGAATGAGCTTTTGTAAACGTCATAACAGTTATATTCTTTGCACATCAAAGACTGAACTTTGTGTTTTAAGATGTCTATAATAAGTTAGTAGTTGAGTGAAAGTCAGCATTTCTATAAAGTGTAAAGGTCCAGTGGTTCATTGTTATGGGAAATAATTGTTCATGTAAAATAATTCCCAACTCACTTCTATGGGCTTCATGGGGAAAATATGGGAGAGAAAGTGATATTATATGTTGCTGGCAATAGGTTTTTGTAAGAGCTTCTTTGGTCTTGAGTTTCTACTGCTTTTAACACCATTTTAAAAGGATATTAAAAATTATTATGCTTAAAGAAGAACACTAAAAAGGTTTTAAACTAGACATATAAAACAGTGACTAGAGAGATATATAAAATCTAATAGTGAAAACATTCATCTCTGGGGAAGCTAATAAACAAATGAACTGAATTGAACATCAGGAAAGACTTCCACGCTCCACCTGCTTCTCTAAACTGAAACCTGGCTCAGACCCTGCAAATTTACTTGTCCTGCAGCCCGTGGTGCCCAGTACCACAGGTTGTGAATGTCACTCTCCAGTGGGTCATAAACCACTATTCCTTCTACCTCATGTAAACACTCTGCTCCTCTGAGACTAATGGAATTCAGTGAGGCCAACCTCTTTATCCAACTTATACCTATAATCCTCTGACCCTCCTGACACTAATTCTACATTTAACTCAAGACCACCGTGGCTGGCCCGAAATACTCCTTGGTACTCCAGCTTTTCCATTGCCATAGGGAATGTCAATGAGCAAGTGGGCAATCCATTTTACAAAATAGCCTCAGAGTCCTAACATCCTCAATTTCAATGAAAGTCAGCTGAATTCCCACACTTAGTTCCTAGTCCCAGGACTGTACCACTTCCGTAGTATTAACTTCCAATATCCCACTTTCTGACCACCACCTTCTACTATTTAAACTTTCTCAGACAACCACCAGCCTTATTAATATCTTGTAGTTTCTTGTTCTCCATCGTTCTGTATTTGATGTCTTCCTTATCAGTGCCTTCCCACTGTCTTTATTTCAGGTCATTAGTAGATACAATCCCATTGTCTCCTTTCTTCTGCTTCATCTAGCTAACAAAACTCCAACCCTAGAGAAAACCAATTTAATTCTAGATTCTGGAGAAAAATCACGCAACATGGCAGATTCATGCCTATAAATCAATGTCTAACTTCAACTAGACTTTAAATGTTGCTTGGAATTCTTTCTATGTGTACCTAGCCAGCTCCTAACAGTTTCTCTCAATTTCTTGCCCTGCCCCCATTAAAGAGTGTATCTGTATCTATATTAGAATTTCCTCTTTCTCATCTAACTTAGGGTACATGCTATACCTCCTCCCATTCTAAGACAAGTTCTGAGACTCACCCCTTCTGACTTGTCAGGAATTCCCATCCATTAATCATCCTCTATATTCTTGTATCTTCATTCTCTCCTTCTGATCATTCTTTCTCTTTTGTATACAAATATGCCTTCCTCCTTATTCCCCTTGACCTCAAATCCCTCTCTCTTCAAATGGACTTCACTCTCTCCTCATAATCAAGGATCCTTAAAAAGTATTGTGTATTTCTTATCTCCATCTGCTCATCTGTGTTTGGTTCTCATTCCCCCACAATTTGATATCCACTGCTACCACTCCATTAAAACTGCCTTGCCATGCTCACCAGGGAGGACCCCATTTCTAAATCCATTTTCAGTCCCTTTTATAAACAATCTAATTATGGCATGTTATATTAGTTACCACTCTCTTATTGATATCTTCCTTCTTTCTGTGGAATCATTCATAACTGATTCACAGAGCTCTGTGGCCACTGAGAATTCTTCATGGTTTTCTTTTTTCCTCCCCTTCCTTACATGTATGTATTGTTCCTTAGATTTTGAACTGCACCTTCATCTACTCTTGCTTTATTTGGGAGATTTTATTTAGCCAATCTGATGACTCCCATGTCCATATCTATATTTTCATATTGGGTCTCGCTCCTAAATTCTGTCTTTTCATACAAGTGTCTTCTGAACATCTCTATCTAGATCTTCTAGAAGCATCTCAAATTCATCATGTCCCCACCTCAATTCATCCTCCTGTGCCCATACATGCATGCACACACACACATGTACACACACATACACCAAACACACACACATCTGATCCTGCCTCTTAACTTCCTATTTCAGTGACTGTCATGACCACTCACCTCAATCTCCAAGCCAGAATCCAAAGTCACCTCACATGATTCCCTCACTGAAGCGCATGTTTAACAATCTCAAGGTATGTCACCTTGACATCTCAAATCCATTCCTTTCTCTTCCTGTTGCAGTGTAAATAAAAAGGCTCCATCTTTTTTTACCTTCCAATGTACTTAGTTCCCCTTAATGCTAACCCCTATGAATATGCAACAGTTCAGTCATACTGAACTCTTAAAAGTCCCTAAATTCACTATCCTCTTTAAATGCTTCCATGTCTTTACTTATGCCGACCCTTAGCCTGGAATGTTCTTCTCTGCCTCCTTTGCCAGGTGATCTTCTTATCTTTCAAGGTTCTGTATAGTGCTTATCTTTTTCAGAAACTCTCCCTAACATGCACTCCCCCCACACACACACACACACATTTCTGAATCACTGGCAGAGCTACATGGTATACAAATTTATCATGGCTTTTATCATATGGATTTCTTTAAATTGGCTTTTAATGTAATACATATTTCTATTTAAGCAAATAGAAACAACAAAGAAATCACAAAATCACCCTAATTTCATCACATAGAAATCCTCAAGGTTAAAATACATGAGCCCCATTTCTCTTAATAGTATTCCTCTATGCCAAATAAAAAGAAGGCAAGATTGATTGACATGCAGAAATAATTTTATAAAAGGGATATCAAACTAGAATTCTAAGTTAAAAAAAAGTATTCAACTTTGCATCACTTGAATTTAATGGGAGAAAACAAAATTGTCTATGAACCTGAAGGAATTGCTTAACATCAGACTGGGTTTGGTTTTTTGTTTTCTGTTTTTTCATAAAAGATATGAAAAGGAGATGTTTGAAAGGCATGAAAGGGTTAAAATTGTTCATTTTTAACACATATTATACATTTAGAGTTTTCATTAGTTCTTTGCTACAGGGCATAGAAAATGAGGATTCTTATGCTTCCTCCACCTCATGATTTTTAAGTGCAATATTTTTACATCATTAAGTTTTTGAACATTTATATTTTATTCTCTATTCAGAAGTCCTACAGATTCCTGGATGTTTTTTGTTCAATACTTAAAAAGAATTCAACACTGCTCTTTTATCACAGTTACTCCTTCCAAAGTAAATTTTTCTTTATTTAATTCATAGATGGATTTCATCATCAGATATTTTTTTCAGGAGGACCCATAGGTGCCATATTTGTTCCATTGAACCTACATGTTGGTGAATGCCTGCATACTGAAGTGCTAAGAATAAGTGCTCCACAGTCATATTGTCTGGTTCTGAATTTCAGATCCTCCACTTGCTATGTAACTTTGGGCAATGTGCTTAATCTCTCTGTGCTTCATTCCTTTCTTTGCCTATCTGTTAAGTGAGGGCTATTAATATTACCTCCTAATAGGGGTGTGAAGAAGGGTAAAATAGCATTTTTAGAAGTATCTAAAATGTTAATTATTAATCCTCAAAGGCCAAATGGTTGGTGTATTAAATTCTCTTCTTTCATTTCTTCAAAACTTTATATGCATTACTCGTTGTCTTCTGGTAATGAATGTTTCTATGGAGAATTCTAAGGTCATCTTGAATATTTTCTTCCTTGTAGGTGATTTGTTTTACTATACTCCTAAAGGTTCAATTCTTATCTTTGAAATTCAATAGCTAAACTAGTATGGATATGTATTTACATCTATTTTTCTTTATCAAATCTTCCTAAACAAAGTATTCTAATCTGTAAATTTAGCTCTTTCTTTATATTAAGGAAAAGTTTATTCTACATGTGTTTCAGTATTTTGGTTACACATTTATTCAGTCATCTATACCAGAGATACCAATCACCTTTAGGTTAGGTCCTCTTAAGAGTCTCTATCATCTATGTCTATTATCTCCCCTTTATTTTTTTATTTTTATTTTTTCTTATTCACTGTGATTATCTTCCAAGGTCAGCAATTTAACTTTTTAGCTGCATTATTCTATTCTTTGCTGTTTTCAATGAACTGATTATTCTGTAGTGGTCCTCAATTTGCTTCCCTAACTCAAAAATTTCTTCATCTTATTCTGTTGATTCAGCACCTGACTCTGAGTTCTTATTATACTGAAATCATTTTCTTATATGGTAGACCAACTTGTTGGAAATTTTCTGTTGACCCTAGAGTCATGTCTTCTTCTGTACTGGATTCTTCATGATTTGTTTATTTTTTTTCTTTAAAAATGCCATCTTTCATCTTTTAATGTTTAACATGGGAGATTTGCTATAATGCAGGTGATTTCTCTTATACTCACTTTTACTCTTATCTAGGACCTATTTGGGACTTACTTGTAGGACGGTTGACTATCTTGGTTTGCCCAGGCCTGTTGCAGTTTTAGCACAAAATGCCCACATGCCAGGAAACATTTCGCTGCAGGGCAAATCAGGGTTTCTCTTCTGAGATAAGGTTTTAAGGATTTAAGTATTGGGTTCTATCCATTTTTATGTAACCTTGGGGCATATGCAAGAAAGGAGGACATATCAGAGGTGGTTATAGGTGTCCTCCATTGGAGGAACTAGGCTTTGCTCTCTTTTCTAAGATTTAGGTAAATATTTTTCATCAGAGCTAACTCCACCTACAGCAAAAGTAAGTTATTACTATAGGGAAATACCCTTCAGATTCAGATTTTCTTTTTAATTCAGTGAGTAAACTGTATTTTAGTCATCCTTTTTTTTTTTTCATTTTCCCCAAATTAGATTGTACTTAGGCCTGGGTTTAACAAAGAATAGCTGTTCTAACTTCACTAAAGTGAAATGTAAAAAATTGTTGATATAATATCCTTACAGAAGCTAATGTGACTCTCATCAGATAAAATACATAAACTTGACATGGTTTTCTTTTCCTTGATTTTGTCAGATGCTTACCTTATGAATTGGTCCCACTCAAATATCTCCTAATACTAAATGCAAAATCCTAGACTTTGCCTAAAAAAATTAACAATATGGATATTGAATAAAGTAAATATAGTTTGAGAACAACTCTATGATCAATGGATTTTAGCTAATTTGAAACTCACCATTAGCTAAAGATTATCTAATGAAGTATTAGCTTATATTATTTCATTGCTCTTCAGAACAAAGAGGATAAGAATACTAATAAAATCTTTCCTGGTTATTATTAATTATTTATTCACTCACTGGCTCATTCATTTACTCATTCATGCAACAATTATTAAGTATCTACTTTGTTCCTAGGTAAAGCTTTTTAAGAAAATATTAAAGAAAGATGAAGATAAAATATTGTTTTAAAACCATAGCAGATCATGAATGCTAAAAGACATGAGGTCTACATAGTAAAGAAAATTTCATGGTGGATAGAAGAGTCATTTTCAAATTTCGGGAAGTAGAATAAGGATTTAATTTTATTCTGTAAAGCTTCAGAAGACAGAACGAGGAGGCAAAATGATGTTCACAATTAGCATGAAAACTGAAGAGGCCAGCTTATGAAAAACAATAATTCAAATTAAGGAAGCTTATGAATTTTGTCAAGACTCACATACTGGGATGAAGTATGGACTGATCAGATAACTTCTGAAGTCCTGCAATAAAATATTCCATGATTTGAAAATGAATATCATATTTTAATGTCATCATGCAAACTTACTTGATGAGTTATAAAACAGTGCTTTGTAAAATATTTTCTTGAAAATAAAAGTCTAGGCCAGCACCAGAGCTGTGTTTCACCTCCCTTTGGAACTTTCTCCCACCATGTGGAAAGATCCCAATCTTGTACTGTCTCTATGAAAATATTTGCTTTGAATATCTATTTAAATAAATATTCAATATGCAATTCAGGATAAAGTAAATTATGCTGAAGTAATAAACAAACCCTGGCATCTAATGACTTAATATACAGCCCAATGCAGTTCACGTGGCTTTCCTAGGCTGCTCTCCTCCCAGCAGTGACTTAAGGAAACTTAAATTTTTGACACAGTCTCTAGAGTCACCACAACAAGAGGAAATGAGAACATGGAGGAGCAGGGAGGGTTATGAAAAGATCCAGAGGTAACATGTCACTTCTACCAATGTATCATTGGCTACCATAGAGTCACGCAGTCCTGATCTACCTACAACAGAGGCTGGGAAATGCAGTCTTCCCAAGGGCCCTCAAGAAAAAATGAGATTGGTGAACATCTAACTGTCTGTTAAACACATTTTTATTCTATGCTTCCAAAGAAACTTTAATTGCCCCCATACATTGTAGAAGTATCTGCATCAGTTCTTTTATTTTTTTTAATAATAGATGATCATTTTTTTTTTTAAGATTGATTTATTTATTTATTTATTCCCCCCTTCCTGCTTGTGTTTGCTGTGTCCATTTGCTGTGTGTTTTTTCTGTGTCTGCTTATCTCCCCCTTGCTGCGAGGTCTTGCTGCATCAGCCCACCGCGCCGCGCGGGCCGGCCTGCCCTCACAAGGAGGCCTCAGGAAGCGAACCCAGGGCCTCCCATATGGTAAACGGGGGCTCTATCGATTGAGCCACACCCGCTTCCCTGCATCAGTTCTTGATTCCTTATTTTGTAAGGACCAGTGTGTGAAGTTCATGGGACTACTGAGATTAAAATGATCAAAACCCAAAAGCTCAATAAAAATCAGCTATTCATTGGTTCCCTCCTTATTCCTCTGATATAATTTTACAGTGCTGGCAATAATTACTGAAACTATTAAAACACTTCAGTAAGGTAAGAAAGTGTTTTTAATTTTTTAGTTATAATTGAGTTAAAATTCCATTAGTGATTACCTTCAAATGATGCATCAATAACAGAAGAGAAAGTACTTTCTGAGATACTGGCACCTCAAATAAAATATCTCTTTAGAAAACGTCTCTATTACCAACAAAAAATAAATTTCTTATTAATATAAATTTATTTCATGCCAATTGCTGGTCATTTACAGGTCAGTACTGCTCGTGTTAGCCACACTGGCCACTGAAGTTAACTGAAGCAATTTGCTTCTTTAGTGGTAAAAAAAAGTTACAGATTTGGACTATAATTTAATATAAAATTTGCCTTTTAAAACAAGCATCAAGGAGACAACTTCATTTTCTTTTACTATACTGAGGAAATGAACTGATGTTCTTCAAAAATGACTTGAGGCAAAAGACTTGAATGGCTCTTCTATCCTAAGACTAGAAGAAAGCAGAGGACCACATGAATACCACATGAGACCAACCAGGCATTTCTTGAGACTCGGGCTTACAGTCAGTTCATTTATTGGCTATCATTAGGATATCTGCATAATAAAGCATTTTGTATGTACTGACCATCTTCCAGGAGGTTATTTGCTATTGAAAGGTGTGAAGGATATAATTGCCCTGCATACTAGATTGTGGGTTTCATTTGCTGCACATTCATTTCATATTTTTGGGTTACATATTCTGTACCTCCTAAACAAAGTTGGAAATCATACATTAGTTCCTAAAATTTTATGTTTATATACCTTTCAGAAGGTATTAATTTTGAGATGTTAAACTACCATATAGAGTTCAATGTTTGTATTCTGTTTTTCATATGATCCCTTACTGATTTTACAGAGAGCTATAGTAATAACAGCAAATAATTTTGTAATACTTACTAAGTGCCCTACTTAATCTTCTCAGTAGCCTTATGTGTTAGGTAATTATACCTATTTCACATATGAGGAAACTGAGACACAAAGCAATTAAATAACTTGTTCAAAGTCACAAAACTAGGAAGTTTTGGAACTGGGATTTGGAACTAACCAGTCTGGCTCCAGAGTCTGTGCTTTTAACTACTGTGCTCTATGCCTCTCTATATATAATACAGTATATCTTAATTACCTTATTTAAAAAAAAAAATAATAATTTCTTTGTTGCCAATTCAGTACTTTAGTCATCATTCCAAATTATCTCAAATTGCTTTTGTATCAAAACCTACCTACCTTCACCCTCCTTGCACACACTCTAATTTTACAGCACTTGTTTCCCCTGCACTTTAGTTGATTTTGGTGATTAAAGAGAACTGTTCATCTGCAACAAAAGCAAAGACATTCTGCCGATAGCAAAAAATGACAGCTGAAACAGCATTTAAAGTACATCTTGAATAAATGTTCAAAAGCATGGCCTTAGGGCAATTTCCTGTTTTACTGGAAAATCTACTTTGCTAGTGTCTGATAAAATTGTATGAACAGTGGAAGCTTAATTCTCCAAGGCATGTTCTCTGAAGCATTTGACAGCTTATCTGATGAAATCCACTCGACTACCAGTTCAGAGAGACCATGTGCCGCTCGTGGAGGAAACCCAGTCTAAACGGCTCTGTAGCCTTGGGGCTGATGCTGTTAGCTCCTAAATGAACTGATTAGTGTTTCGTCGACTTATTTCCCAGCAACTGTAAACATGCCTGACACGCCAAAGATTTTCCATCTTGTATAATCAATCCACTGTTGAAAATGACTTGCTCGTGTGGGGAAATATTATTAGAGCATTTAATACTTTGAGTCATAGAGGTAATTCAGTAAATCTAGAAAAATTAAGTCACTACATACACAAGATTGGAATGACGTGTCAGAATGAGCTCACAATTTTCCACTTTCTGTGAATGATGGCAAATGCACCATATTTAAAAATCCTTCCCTTTACATAAGAAGCTTAGTCTGCCAAGGCTGCTATGACAAATAGCACACAATGGATTCTGTTAAAGAATTTATTGTCTCACAATGCGAGAGGCTAGAAGTCCCCACCAAGACGTTGGCCAGGCCACGCTGTCGCCCAGAATCCATAGGGCTCCGATGGTGCTCGTTCTCTAGCATGGTAATGGCCTCGGTCTCCTCCTGTGGCTCCTGGCTTCTCTGACTGCATCTGAATTTCCTGTCTTTTTAAGCCTTCCAGTAATACAAATTAAATCCCACCGGTTGAATCTGTCTACACCTTCACTAACAATAACTTCTTCAAGAGGTCCTCTTCACAAATAGGTTCATACCCGCAGGAATGCAGATTAAGAAAAGAACATGTCTTTTGTTGGAGTACAAGATTCAATCTACCACAAAAAGGTAATAATATATCAACATTGATACCACTTTTGAAATTCAAGCACAATCCCCTAAGATTTCCTACACCAGATCCAACGATCTATGTGAGGTCTACTAGTCTATTCTGAGCTTCATTAACTGTCAAAGCCTAGGGCTCCACAGCTAATCAATATCAGACTCTTTGCACTCCAGGTAACTGCCAGAGGTTATAAATGTGTGTGTGTATATCCCACCCCCCACCCCTTACATCAAATACTAATCAGTACTGATCAGCATGTGTAGAGACAATATTTTTGAGCTGATATGAATGTGAGCCTTCTAAATGGTCTAAAATGAATCCTTTTGGTTAAGCCAGTGCAGCTCTGAGCTGGACAGCATCATTTTGGTGTCTTCAGAGAATTGATTATTGGGATCCTCAAAAAATTGTTTTTTATTTACTTGGTTTTGGTATTCTTTCATATTGTAAGGGAAAAAACGGGAAAATTATGGCTATATTTACCATACAGATGTTGTAGAGCATATTGCACCTTACATCATATAGTGTCCTCTTTGTGAGAAAAGCCAATGATATTTCTCTGGCATCTCAGAAGTGTTCTGTTTTTGAACAACTGGTTAGTTTTTGTTTTATGGACACTGTGAAGAATGTAATTGTTCTTCTTCTTCTAGTCAACAAGAAATCAAATATAGCCTAGAAAATGTAACAGACTTTTTGATGGGCATTTTGTATACTGACCTCATTCCTGGTTTCATCCTACATTTTTTTAAAAAGATTTATTCTATTTATTTCTCCCCACCCCCTCATTGTTTGCACTTGCTGTATCTGTTTGTCTTCCTTGTTTCTTTAGGAGGCACCGGGAACTGATATGGAAGGGAGGCGCCTAATTGCTTGAGCCACCTCCGCTTCCTGCTTTGTTGTGTCTCTCATTATGTTTTTCTTCTTGTGTCTCTTGTTGCATCAGCTTGCCATGCCTGCCCATTATGCCAGCTCGTTGTCTTCTTTAGGAGGTACCAGGAACCAAATGAGGGACCTCCCATGTGGTAGGCGGGAGCTCAATTGCTTGAGCCACATCCACGTCCCTCATCCTATATTTTTAATCTCATAGACTCTTAGACTGTTCTCCCACTTATTTGACCATGAATATTATCTTGCTTCAGAGGATGCATTCCTGAGCCACGCCAAATCTCTTTAGAACATGTCAGGGTCTATATAAATGAATGAAAAAATATCCTAGGATTAAGCAAATCAGTCATTTATACCCCAAAGTTATTTTTGCGATGGTATGGCAAGGATGAGGATGAAGATACAGACATGGATAACCATGAAGAATTGACAAGGCAAGTGACATACACAATTCCTCCATTTTCTGGCACCAAGAAAATTATTTAACTTCTCTGAGTCTCTGTTTCTTCTATTGTTTTTATTAATAGGAAAGAAAATATTTCATATGATTGTCATGAATGAGATCATTCATTCATTTATTCAATCAGTACAGTAACTGCTGTATTTAAGAAACTGCTCTTGTTTGCTAAAGATACAGGGAAAAACAAGATAGGGAAGATCCCTGTAGCCGTTGGCCAATTTAATGTAATTATGAATTCCAAAAATATAATTGGATCATGCTTGTAAACTGATCTGTTAATCTGGGCATGATTAAGTTATGATTAGGGCGTTGACTGGGCCCACCCCTTGGTGGGTGGGGGAATCGAATATAAAAGGCAAGGCAAAGAACAGAGGAAGCAGTTTTTTGGGAAACAGTTTCGATGTTGGAGTTTTGATGTTGGGAAGAAGGCCCCAGGAGAAGAGATGTGAGCCGTTCGCCTGATAGTCTACAGCTGACCTTGTGGAGGAACCAGAGGGGTTAAGCCCGGAGAGAAATGCAGCCCCGGGAAGAGAGGAACCCAAGAAACCTGAACCCTGGCAAACATCGGCAGCTGTCTTGCTCCAACACGTGGCAATGGACTTTGTTGAGGGAAGAAACTTACGCTTTATAGCCTGGTAACTGTGGACTTCTACCCAAAATAAATGCCCTTTATAAATACCAACTCATTTTTGGTATTTCACATTAGCGCCCCTTTGGCTGACTAATACAATCCCTGTTCTTCAGGGTGTATATTCTCATGGAGGTAGACAGAAAGTAAACAAGTAAGCTAATGAATAAGCAAGATAACACCAAATGGTAAAAAATGCTATGAATACTGTGATAGAGAAGTTGGTCATATTACCACTCATCTTGAGAAGGTGCCAATTATCTGAGAACCGAGTGATGGGTAGCATAAATTATAAGAAGTGTGAGGTGTGGGGTAAACATTTCAAAGTGGTTCAGGCAAAATCATTAGAAAATGTAAAGGCTCTGCAGTGGAAACACAGCTGTTGCCATCAAAGAACAGGATGAGTGAGAACAGAAGGGTAGAGATGGAAAGAGGATACATATGCACTTGGCATGCTTGGCACATAGTAAGTCTGTATATATAGTGGATAGCAAATGCTGTGCTGCACCATTTTTAAGCAAACACTGGAAAATAGAGATTGCTTAAAGTTATTTTTGCCACTCTTGGGGGAAAAAGTACCTCTGAGTTTTGTCATGAGCCAAGACATGAAGCAGAAAGCAAAAAAAAGTGAGAGATAAGTGGGGATATGTTGGCTCCCTCAAAAGTCATCAGGAGGTGTGCGATAGGCACCCAAAGGTATCATTGAAACATCTCCTGCGTCCTCTACAAAGCCCTGAGGTTTGAAGGAGCCCGACTCTTGGTGAGGGTACAAAACTAGGACAGAGAGCTGAGGTGGGTCCATCACAAGTCCCACTTGCTCAGAAGTAACTCATTTGGCAGCACGGAGTCAAACGAGCTCCATTTCCTTTTCTGTAAATGTGATAAAAGAGAACGATCACATAAGTCTCTGCTTTTCAGGCCCTTGATAACTACTTAGGAAGACAAGACGCATGCTCAAGGAACAATGAAAAATGTCTACAAGGCCAGAGGAGTGATTACTACCCTCTGCAAAAGCTGAATATGTTACATATAACATATTTGATTACTGCTCTAACTTTGGGGGGTATATAGGGAACAAAAAGCCTGGGAAATTCTGTACATATCAGTCCTTTAGAAAAGTTATAGTTTATTAATTACAATCGTAAGGGAGTTTTGGGAAATTGTATTAAATACAATTGTAAGGGAGTTTTGGGAAAACATGAAGCCTTTTGGTAAATTTTAACCATTTAAAACACAGGCACCATCTTGAATAGTCGCAAACTCTCAACTTTATTAAAGAAGAGAAATCCAGCAGCCAAATCTGTGTGACTGAACTGTCCGAGACACTAAAATTAGGATTCTTCTTTTCTGGTATCAATAAGCCGATCTGCCATCTACAGGATGGGCTTTCATATGTTCTCTGTTAGAGGATTCTGATCTCGACTCAGAAGAAAAAAGCAATAAGTAGAGTGCCCCTGCTCACGTATGGTTATACTTCAGGCTACAGGAACCTCAGAGCAGAGAGCCATCACAACACTCTGCCCTCAACAGTGCTCTGGGGGCGAAAATAAGCATTTGTTTCTGGTATATAGTAGAATGTGATGCTCTGTAACCAAGCGCTTTTCATGAGCCATCACACTTCACAATCTCTAAGACCGCAGGATTCCCCTCAATTCCAAGGGTAGATATAAATGTGGAAGGAAGGATTTTATTTATTTGCCACTCTCAGGAAAGTTTATAGATAAGATAACAAGTAGTGAAGACAGGACATAGGACAAAAACCAACAGACCTATCTGCTGAAGGGACTTCTTGAAATCTAGTGAGTTTTTATGAGATAAGAGCCATCTGGCAGCTTTCGCACATTTAGATTTGGGATTTTGGTTTTCTTTCTCTGTTGTTGTTCATTTTATGTAAAAAAGTAGCAGCCAGGGTAGCCCTTGAGATACTTGCTTTTGATACCCTCCATGGAGGATATAAAGTCTATTTATTATGGGGTTCAGGAAACAACCAAACCTATGTTGATTAGCATTCCGTAGAGAGTTAAATTTACTTTTATTATTTAAAGCTATTAACACTACCTTAAAAAGAAGACCAAAACTAGATTTTTTTTAAAAA
>JAQZBX010073507.1:0-14900 GCA_029593785.1 Cabassous unicinctus | reverse complement strand
CAGCCGCCGCTGCTGATTAAAAACTCATGGTTCTGGTTCTGTCGTCGCGATTTCTCTCTTTTGTCCCTCTCTCCTCTCGGTGGTATGCAGTCTTTCCCTGCTGTCCTAAACCCTAGAAGATCTATTTTGGGTCTGTTTCAGCCTGTTCTCTAGCTATTTTTCTGGAGAAGAGATTCCTGTGTGTTACTAGTCAGCCATCTTCCCGGAAGTTCTACCAGTGGTTTAATAGTGTAAACAGGAGTGTAGGTGCATAGATTCGTACGTTGCTGTCAAGTCTTCCATCTCTTCACCCCGCTATCTTAAACTTTAGCTTCAGTCTAAGAATGGAGTCCCTCATGATACCTATATAGCAACAGAAGTTCCCAGAACTATCTCCAAACACATTAACAGTCAGAGGAAATAAAGAGATTATCCATTTTTATTAGGTAGCTGTGCCTTTGAGATTCTTATGTCTTCACAATGAAATGGTTTATTTTCTCCTAATAAAATATCACTCTTTATCTTTAGTAATGCTTTGAGTCTTAAAAGGCTTTGTCTGATGTGAAGTGGCTATAGCCATTCCAGCTTCCTTATGTTTAGAGTTGCATGATATATATATTTTTTTACTCTATTACATTTAGCCTGTGTGGCAGTTTGTTACTATTTATGAATTCCAAAAAGAGATATAGATTGAGTTTGTGAACTGGTCTGTTCTTCTGGGCATGATACCCTTTGAATGTGTTGGATTCAGCTGAGATGTCTTTGATTAAATTATGTTGGGATTGGGGCTTTGATTTGACCATGTCATTGGGGTGACTTGATTTGAGTCCCCGCCCCCTTTGTGGACTATATAAATGGTCGCTCAATCGGGGAGATGCAGGAAGAGATAGTGTTCCATAGACACAGAACCTGGAAGAGAGATGAGCAATTCACCTGATAGTTTGCAGCTGAAGAGACCAAAGCCCTGAGCAACTGAGCAGGCCCGGGAAGAAACGAGCCCTCCAGCCTACAGCTGAGATTGGAAAAAGCTGAGACCGTGGAGCCTTAAGAGGAAACAGGAAGGTTGAACCCCCGCAGACATCTCCTGCCATCTTGCTTCAATACGTGGCAACAGACTTTAGGTGAGGAAGTACCTCTTATGGTACCTTGAATTGGACTCTTTAGGGCCTTGTAATTGTAAGTTTTTTATCCCAAATAAATACCCTTTATAAAAGCCAACAGATTTCTGGCACTTTGCATCAGCACCCCTTTTGGCTGACTAATACAGACTGCCTGTTCTCTATATGTAAAGCACGGCATGTGAATGGATTGTTTTAAAATTCATTTTGACAATCTCTGCCTTTTAACTGGAGTGTTTACTTCATTTACAGTAATGTCATTTTTGATACGGTTTAAGTTTCTCATTTATTCTATTTTTTCTTTGTTCTTCTAGTCTTCCTTTTCTACCTTTTTTTGCAGGTAGTGAATCACACTTCTTTATTTTTCCCTTTGATCCTCTGAATTGGCTTTCTACCTATACTATTTTATGTTAATTTTTAGTTTTGTTCTAGGCACTATAATATACATCTTTAAGTTATCACAGTTGAACTTCAAATAATATTACAGAATATCACTTCATGGAATCTTAAACTATAGAATTCTACTTGTGCCCCCTCCTGCCCTTTGTAGTCCTGTTTTATTATATTTTCACTTCTACATATCCTAAAAACATCATGATACATTGTTATTATTTTGTTTTAGATAGTCAATAGTATCTTAAGTTTAAAGCTATATATAACAAATATGATACCAGAAAAAGGCTTTTTTTTTTCTTTTTTGAATATAGGAGGTACTAGGGATTGAACCCAGATCATCGTACATGCAAAGCAGGTGCTCAAGTGCTGAGCTACACCTGCTCCCCAAAGTCTTTTTCTATTTAAGCAGCTATTTATCCATTCTAAAGCTCTTCATATATTGCTGCAAATATAATTTCCTTTTAGCTGAAAACTTTCAAGTAACATTTTAAAAAATGTTTTTATAGTACAGGCAGCTAGAAATTAATTCTCTCAGATTTTGTCTATCTTAACATTTTTTAATTTAGCCTTCATTTTGAGGATTTTTAAAAATGGATATGGACTTCTAGGTTGACAGTTATTTTTGGTTTGTTTTAACATTTTAAAGACATGAGAATTCAGCAGTCATTTTTTATTAGTTTTTCTCTATATGTAATATGCATTTTACATATATTAAAACCTACACATTTTATATGTATACATTGATAACTTTGAGCAACATATATACCCTTAAACCATCACCCTAATCAAGAAATATATTGTTTCCATCATCCTAGAAAATTCCCTTGTGTTTTTCCTCAATTATGCATAACCTTTCCTGCACCAGAAGTAACCATTTTACTTTTTCTTTTTTACTATAAACTAGTTCTGTCTTGCCTTCTCTAAAATTTCATATAAATGCAATCATGAAGTTATTGTTTTTGTATCTGTTTTCTTTTCTCTGCATAATATATGTACATTTTAACATGTATCAGTACAAGTACATTTCTTTTTAATTATTGAATAATATTCTATTGTGAGAATATATAATAATTTAAAAAGTCATTGTATTCTCTATGAGCTTTTGGGTCATTTCTAGCTTTTAGATTTTTAAAAAAATAAATGTTCTACAAACATTCTGTACAAATCTCTTTGAGGAGATATGTCTTCATTTCTCTTCCATAACTACCTAAATGTATGATTACTTACTTATATGGTAGGTATATGTTTAAATGATGAGAAACTGCTAAATCTTTCCAAAGTAGTTATGGTATTTTACACTCCCACAAGCAGTGTATGAAACTCTTAGTGCTTCACATCCTTGCTGGTATTTGATGTTGTCAGGCCTTTTAATTTTAGCCATTTAAGTGGGTGGGAGTGGTATCACATTGCACTTCCTTGATGAGTAATGATGTTGAGAACTTTTTATATGCTCCTTGGCTATTTGCATATATCTCTTCAAATCTTTTGCCTCCCTCACCCTATTAATTTTACCATTTTATTATTGAGGTGTAACAGTACATATTCTGAATACAAGTCCTTTGTCATATGTGTGTGAAAATATATATATAATGTAAATGTGTGTATATATGATATTTTATGACACTGTAGGTAGTGTATTAATTTTATTAATGTCATCTTTTGATGAACGGAACGTTTAATTTTACTGAATTGTATTTGCCATTTTTTCTTTTATGGTTACTAACATCTGGATCTCATCTATGAAAGGTTGCCCATACCCAGATCCAAAAAACAAAAGTTTCTCCTATATGTTCTTCTAGATGCTTTGTAGTTTTATTTTGCTTTTGCATTTAGTTCTATTATCCATTTTGAAACAATGTTTGGGTATGGTGTTAGAGGTTGAGGTTCATTTTACTCCCATGCATACCTAGTGTACCAACACCATTCTTTGTAAGGATTTTTATTTCTTCCTTGAATTGTTTTGGTGCTTTAATTTAAAGTCAATTGACTGTATAATTGTTGGTCTATTTCTGCATTCACTGTTCTGTTCCATTGAGCTCTTTGTCTATATTAATGCTAATGTCACCGTGTAGCTTTATAGAAAATCTTGATGTTAGGATGTGTAAGTTCTTCAGTTTTGTTCTTTTTCAGAGATATCTGGCTATTCTAAGTCCTCTGAATTTTCATATAAATTTTAGAATCACTTTGTTAATTGCTATTAAAACCTTTTTGTTGTTATGATTGGGATTTCATTGAATCTATAATCCATTTTGGAGAGAATTAAAATCTTTTGAAGATTGGGACTTCCAATCCATGATTGTGGTATATCTTTCCTTTTATTTAGGACTTTTAAAATTTTGCTCAGTCTTGCATATTTTATGCTTAAAATTTATCCCTAAATATTTTATAATTTGTTGTTATTGTGAGTTGAATTGCTTTCTTTTTAAAAAATTTTCATCTCCAATTGTTTGTGACTAATATGTCACAAACATATGGTTATGGTATATTGATCATGTATCTGCCAACATTGCTAAATTCATTTATCAGTTTTAATAGTTGTTTTGCACTTTCCTTGGCACCTTTTCTTAGTTTTAGTATCAAACAGGATGTCTATGAGTAGAGGCAATTTTACTTCTTCCTCTCTAATCTTTCTTCCTTTTGTTAATTTTTCCTGCTTTTTGCCCCTACTAGTTCTTCTAGGGATTTGCTGAATTAATCTTTGCAAAGAATCATTTATTCCTATGTTAATGTATTTATTGAAGTTCTTATCTTGATTACTGCTTTATACCTACTTGAATTAATTACCCAACAAATACTATACAATGGGTTGACTTAACTGGAATTTATTGGCTTAAAGTTTTAGAGGTTAGAAGTATTGCTTCCTCCTGGGACTAATATCTTCTTATTGGCCAGCAACCTTTTGGGTTCCTGGGCTTTTCCATCACATGGAAATGCACATGATGACATCTTCTCCTTTCTCTTCCAGGTTCTGTTGACTTCCAGCTTCTGGCCACTCCCTATAGCTTCTTCTTTCTGTGTCCAATTTCCTTTGCTTATAAGGACTTCAGTCATATTGGATTAAAGCCCATCTTCATTCAGTTGGACACGCCTTAACTAACAACATCTTCAGAGATCCTAATTACAAATAGGTTGACACACACGGGACCAGGATTAGGACCTGAATGTGCCATTTGTAGGGAACATGATTCAATCAATAACCAACAGTCTGCCCTCTGGACCCCCAAAAGGACATGTTCTTCCCACATGCAAAATACATTCATTCCATCAAACATCCCAAAAGCCTTAAGCCATTTCAGTAACAATCCTAAGTACAAAGTCTCATCAAAATCACTTATAAGTGTGATCCATCCTGGGATAAAATTCCACACCAATGGACCTGTGAAACCTAGAATGAGTTATAGGTTTCCAACATACAATTGTGGTGCAGACATAGGATAAACATTCCCATTCTGGAGGGGAGACGTTGAAAGGAAAACAGGGGTCATGGTTCCCAAATATGTCTGAAACCCAGCATGGCAAACTCTAAAAGATTTAAAGGTATGGGAGTCATCTGCCTTTATTTTTTGTCTACTGGGCCTCCAAGCATCAGAATGGCAGCCAGGCTCTCCACAAACACCAGGGCACAGACCGCATCATCTTCAAGCACTGAGGTGGTGGCACTTTCCCTGAACAATTTTTGTGCAAGTCTTACCTCCTCCAAACACTTGAGCAGATGGCCTGAACCCTCCAAGCACAGGAATGGACCCACCCTTTCCTCATACAAGGGTGGCCCTGCTCTCTTGGGCTAAGATCTCTTTGGCACAGACCTCTGCTTCCATGGTTCTAACTTTGAGTTCATCATTCCTTCAATTTGTCCCTTCTCTGACCCTTTTAGGCATTGCTTTTGATTATACAAATGTCACACACAAAAAAGCCTGTTAGTTTTCCATGCAGTTCCAGGGGGACCAAACCATCAGAAAATAAATAGATCTTTCCATGGATCCTTCCTAGATGACTGCATTTGCAATTATGACTTCCACTGAAATGGCTGACTGGATCCATGTTCAGCCACGCTCTCTTTTGCAAATAATTGTTCAGTTAAACCCTCACATGGATCCCTGTCCTCTGGGAGTCAATTCCAAAAAGTTCAGGGAGGTTCCTAATAGAATTGACCCTAGTTTCAGAGAAAAATATCTGGTAGGCTCAGAATCTTCCAAACCATCAGTTTCTGTGTTTTCCATGTGTGTGTGTACTTAAGAGTTCAGTTCTCAGCTTATCCCTTTCCTCTCTTATTTCACTGTAAGTTGCAATTAGAAGCCAGGCTGCACCTTCCACACTTAGCATAGCAATCTCCTCAACTAAATATCCAAGTTCATCACTTACAAGTTCCACTTTCTGTGCAATATCAGAACACGATTTTGCAAAGTTCCCTACCACTTTATAACAAGGATTATCTTTTCTCCCATTTCCAATAACAAATTCATAATTTCCTCCTAAGTTCTCACTTAGGTACCTGTAATGTCATGCTTCTACTAACAATCTCTTGAAAACAATCCAGGCTTTTTTGATCAAATGTCTCACAAATCTCAGCCTCTACCCATTATCCAGTTCCAAAGCCATTTCCACATTTTCAGGTATTTGTAATAGGAACAACTCACTTTCTGCTACCAAAAACTTTACTAGTTCACTAGCTGCTAAAACCAATACCCTACAATGGGTTGGCTTAAAAATGGGAATATATTGGCTCACTGTTTCAGAAGTTAGAAGACTTACTTTTACGTGGGATTGGAATCTTCTGGGTGGGTCAAAGAAGATGCTTTTTCAAGAAAACACGTAAATTAAAAACTGCAAAATACCTACTGACTTTAGTTATATGGAAGTTATTGATAGCCTAAATCTTCTCAGTAACTTATAGTATTCTAATTCCCCCAAAAGGAAACAGAGTTAAAGATAAAATAAACAAATACATTAAGTTTTTCAAGTATATGTCTTATAAGCATTTAAATTTTTGTATAAATTCCTGTGGAAAGGTAAGTAGTTTGGGATTACAAAAGAATAAAATTTCTGGGGTGCTTAGGGAATATATCATGAGGCAGAGCATTGTTTCCGTCCTTTTACTTCCTTTTTTCCTATACTACCCTATTCTCCTCTACCTTCAGCCTCTGCCAACATGTCCCTTCACACATATTTTCAGGCTAATCAAGACTGAAATACAGAGGAGCTAAAAATATTCACTCCAAAGCTATCTCTTATAGTTAGCACAGCTCAAAATAAGCTATACTCCATCTCTGGGTTAGAGGTACTTTTTTTTTTTAAATAAGGAAGTTAGTACTTGAAGAAATAGCTAAGTGGGGCTCTTCTCAATGGGCTAGAGAATCCCTCAAGACTTTGGTGATTTCAACAACCCATGGTGGTAATGTAGAAAGAAATTTCAGTCTGATGACCTGTAGCAGATGCACTTTTTATTTCAATCTAATTATTGATAGCTCAAAAATGCAATTATGTGTTTGTAATTTTCTTGGCTGAGTATAATATGAAATAAATATCTCTTCACCCAGGAAAATGCCTTAATAGTATGATGGGGGATAATATTAATAGCAACTAATATTTACCCTGCTCTTTACAGTAAATAAAGTGCTTTCACAAACATTATCTTGCTGAACCTTACAATATCTCTGTGAGGAGTGTGTAAAGAAGTAATTATTATTATCCTTATTCTACACATGAAGAACCTGAGGCTCAGAAGAATAAAGCAACATGTATATAAACCAAGTAGGAAGTAGTAGAGACAAACAAAGCAAGACACAATTCTTCTCAAACCCCATGCCTTTCTTACATTTCATATTCCATCCCTGGAGAGCCCAGAGAGAATCCAAGAAGCTCTAAGCTCAGAATAGTATAACAGCAGTAACTTTATCTATACAGATATTTATCTTTTATGAAGCCCTTGCTTCATAATCTCTTTTATTTCTCTCATTAACCAAATGAGATTTTATCATCATCATCATCATCTCATGGATTCCAAGCCTAAGGTAGATTAGGTACTCACCTAAACAGATGACTCAGGTGGGTGGAAGGCATGACCTTGTTTCATGTACCACTCAAACCTGGGCAATGACTTTGGGCTATTTAGTAATGCTCTCCTTTTCTTCTTCCTCCCTCTCCTGAATCTGCCTCTGCTTCTCTGTCTCATTTTCTCTTCAATATAGGAAGAGAGAAAAAACAGTCTTTAAAACTAGGTCAAGTGGCAGAGCTAGGTTAGAAACTTCTTTGTGGTGCTGTATAAGCTGCAATTTCAATGTAGAATTTTCTAAAATGACTTGAAGAAAAACGTTTCACTAGTATAAAGTAGTCATGGACTTCAGTTTACCAAAAGGAAAGAAGTGTTCAAAAGAGGAGCTAGCTTTGGACACAAAGCCCTCTGCCTTCAGGTTAGATAGGACCATCATCCAACTGCTGTGTGAAAATTGACCAAAGCCTAAGTTTGCTTAAGTTTCCATGTGTCTTAGTCTGGGTTCTTCAGAAAATGAGATGGAGGCAAAAGGCTCAGTGCTATTCCTTTTTTAGTAAGTAGGATTCTAGAGAATAAGAGTGAGAAGCAGGGGAGAGAAGACGGAAAGGAGAGAGCGCTGACACGAAGATGCGTTATTGAGTGACTCACCACTGAATGTGACTGATTGGTCAATCCCAGGGGACAGTCCTCTGAGAAACTATATAAACTACATATCAAGACTGTCTTTACAGGGAGAGAGTGGTAGGCTTAATTATGTACCCCAATAAGCACATGTTGTTAATCTTGATCCAGTGGTGTGAAACCATTGTTAATCGGATCTCTTGAAGACATTATTTTACTTAAGGTATGGCTCACTCAACTGAATGAGTTTTGGGCCTTAACCTGGATTACTGGAGTCCGTAAAAGCAGAAGAAATTCAACACAGAGACAGAAAGACACAGGGAAGAACCAGATAGGAAGTCAGCAGGAACCTGAAAGAAAAAGGAGAGGCCCTCACCATGGGATAGGAAGTCAGCAGGAACCTGAAAGAAAAAGGAGAGGCCCTCATCATGGGACAGGAAAGCCAAGGACCCGAAGGATTGCTGACTAGCTAGAATGCTAAGAATGCTACTGATCCAGAGGAGGAAGCAAGCCATGTAAACTCTGAAACTTTGAGTTAATAAATTCCTCTTGTTAGGCCAGCTCATTATGTGGAATTTTCCTTGAAATCCAGAACTAAGACAGAGAGAAAGAGGGAATTGTTTATATTCCAGTTATTTTCTCCTCTTGGTCAAATGTTACTCCCTTATAAAGTGTTAAATTCCCCTTATTTATGGATTCCACATAAGTGGGAGCCAAGTGAGGTTGCATAGGTTCTAATCCCCAATGATAGGGAATGCCCAAACTAGAAGGCAAGAAGTAAATGGTGTGGGTATGAGACAAGGTATTGTTAGGTTTCACTTGTGTGAAGTTGGTGGAGCCACACAGAACTGGATGTTGCAACCAGAACAAGAGACAGGTAAGGTTGAGAGGACCTGAAATGGTCCAAAATGGAAATCTGACAACGACCACCCCTTACAACACTCAAATTCTTTCACAGACTGTATTATATCTAGCTGTCCCACACAGTTCCACATATATCTTGGTTACCAAACAGAGCATTATGTATTAGCCTATCCTTTAAATGAGAGGTGGATGTGGAAAAACATTGTTTCAACTTCCAATTGCATATGTTTAAGTGGTTGCTTACCTTTTCTTTTGCAAGAGAAATCCAAATAAATCCAGGTCATTTTTTTTGCACAATGTCAAAGGAAGAAACAGAGGAATATAGGCAGTACGTGTGTGTGGTGTTTGTGCAGTACACACACGTGTGTATTTGTGCATTTATTTCTCTTTCTGTGTATCCAAATGTCATGTTCAGAGAAATATGGTATTCTCTAAATTTTGGGTTTTCAGTTCCTCCTACCATTATATTCCAACTTCAAAGGCCCTGCAATTCTAGTTTAATTTTCTTTCCCTATCCACGCCCCCACACCACTTTGTTGAGACATCATGGTCTACAGTTACAACCCATCCTTGCTATTTAAGAAATTCCCCACACACATCTGTGCATTTAGCTTAAGACTAGCTGTGGGGGATTTTGTTGGTGTATACTGTATGAGTTTCCCAACTGGAGTCCTGATTTGCCACACCTACAGCTAGTTCAATTCATTCTGATGCTAGGATGATTTCCTTCTGTGAGTAAATGTCAATAAGGTGCTCCAGGCAAAGCCATTGCCTTCACAGATTCTACGAATTTAGCTTGTTCTAGGAATAGACTCCCTATTCCTATATGCAAGTGAACACTGGAGCCAGCTTTAGGAGATTAAAGAAATGACTTCTTGCTGAAGGCTAAAGGACATGCTTTGCTGTGCATTCTAATGTTTCATCCAAACCAATTATACATAATTTTTGACTACCTACAAATATGCCGAGCACTGGATATTTATTTCACTTTCTACAAATGTTCATGAGGTCTACAGCCAAGAACTGTGCTATGAGCACACAAAAAATACATAAACAAAAAAGGAGCATATAAACTAGTAAGGATGATAGGTCAAGCCCAATAATCATGATAGCCAAAGATAGAGTAAGCTAAATAGGATGTGCACAGATAAAGGGTCATGGAGTTTCAAATAAGAAAGTGGATGTGAAATATTTTTAATTTCCACAGTTCTCTAAAAATGTAAGTTGATATGACTTTTTTTTTTCAAATGAAGAAGTTATTTTTGCCAAGAGGAAAGAAAAAACAACTTTGTGGAGATATTATCTTTTCTGATGCTTGAGGGATGGAGAATATGTTGTCAGGCAGAAACAGAAAACAGGTGGGACAGGATGATTATTTTTGTAAATACAATAAAATCAGTGGAGTCATGAAAGCTGGAATGTCTGGGGCATGGTTTGGCTAGGCATTAGTAGGTTATCCTTGGGTACAAAATGGGTCAGCAATCGGTTTTGGAGTCATCTTCTTTCTCTTTCTCTGCTCCTTTCTCCCCTGCAAGTTCTTCATTTAAGAATTTTCAAAGTCTACTTTAGTATTATCTAATTTTATGCTTTTGGGAAAATCATTTTCTCTCTCTGAGCAGAGTAATTTGGCCAGTGATTTTGTTTGTTTGTTTCCCAAAAGGAGGTCTTTCAAGGAAACACAGTAAGTAAAACACATAAAATAATACTTGCCTTATCATCTCCTTGTTAGTTGTCCTGGGTGAGTCCAATGAACTGGAAAGTAAGTGTTGCAACTCTGCTGAGATTCAGGGCTCAACTGGCACATGAATGGACCAAAGATTTAAGTCTCTGGGACATACATTTAACAAGTATAGCATAACCTACAAAATTGTGCTGGACAGGGTGTAAATAAAATGTAAACTATAGTCCATGGTTAGTTGTAATGCTTCAATATGTGTTCATCAATTGTAACACGTACCACACTAATTAAAGATGTTGGTAATGTGGGAAAGTGTGTGTGGGGGAGAGGGGTAGGGCATATGGGAATCCCCTATAATTTTTATGTAATCTAAAGCTTCTTTAAAAACAAAAATAATTAATTAATTAAAAAACAACAACAGTCTTGCCTTAGTTGAATTAGGGAAAGTGCCAGAGCCCCATTCGCTCAACCCTCTCTGCCCGTTGACACCTCTTTGCATAAACTCTGTAAAGCCATAATATCAGGGCCCAGTTTGAAACCACTGGATTAGATGGTCTCTGAGACCATTTCAATTTACTCACAAGCCTGCGACTAATATTTATCCAACCCTATTGAAGCAGGCTAGTATAGGTAAAAGAGGAAAGATGAGTCACAGCTGGGACAAAGAACATGGCTATGAGGCACCACCCAGAAAACCCCTGAGGGACGTCTGCTATTAAGAACAAAGCTGGAAAGACCCTGCCGAGACCTTGGCCACGAGGTCCCTTTTGGAACTCTTTCGGAGTCAAGGGGAAGCCCAGGATAACTCCAAACAGGCATCCCCATTGGTTCCCGAAGAGCTAACAGGTGGGGCAACCAATCAGAAGAGCAAACAGCTGGGGCTCCTCCCCCAACATTAGAAAAGGGGAGGAGTGAAGAACCAACTTAATAAAGGCAATCTCCCCACCCCAAATGCTCTTCTTTGCCTGGAGGAGCCCACACCCACATCTTGAGCATGTACTTCTTTCCTTTTCTCTCACTCCTTAATAAACTCTTTTACTGGTCTAACTAACTTGGCATGTTCTTAAGTTCTTTTATGCGACATAGCCAAGAACCTAGAGGAATCCATTATCTCCCAACTTCACTATATCTTTAAGTTGGTCGGTGTCTTAGTTATGACAAATTCCACAAACTGGTTGGATTAAATAGCAGGAATTTATTGTCTCATGGTTGGAGGCTAGAAGTCCTACATCAAGGTATTGGTAGGACTTGCTTTCTCCCAGAGTTTGTAGCATTCTGGCAATCCTCAGGCACATGGCCATGGCCATCTTTCTTTCCTTACATATGCTCCAGTGACTTCTGTCTTTTCCAGGCCTCTGGTTTTTACCAGGTGACTGTGTCCAAAGTTCCTTTGCTTAGAAGGGACTTATAAGGAGTCAAGTCATGTAGATTAAGGCCCACCCGATTCAATTTGTCTTCATCTAAATAGGATCTTTGAGGATCCTATTCACAAGTGAGTTCACGTCTTAACATTTCCAAAGATCCTATTTACAAGTGGGTTCACACCTACAGCAACACGGATTAAGATTTGAACACGTCTTTTGTCAAGTACATGATTCAACCACCAACAGTTTGGTTTACAAATTACAGAATCACTAGTCAAGTAACAGATTTCCCAGTCTCCCAGGATTCTCTTCATTTAATGTCCTTCCTACTCTACTTATTCTCCAGATTCCCCTACTTGAACCCTGCCTATGGCCTGCTTCACCTTTCTGATATAGCAGATGTATGAGGCATCATGAATTTTAAACCCCAGTGTTTGTCTAGGACTTAGGCTTAGACTTCACCTTTGTCTCCTCTGCTCTTCAGGACTCAGTCTGAACAACAAAATGGCATAGCCAGAGAAGATTTAGAGTAAAATCTATGGCAAAATTGTGCCTCTTTTTGGAGTGCTTTCATCAGAACAAGGAAGAAAGCCTTAGCTTAATTTCTAACATTTACATCTTCAAACCGTAGAATTCCAGACTTGTAGGAGGATTTTAGAAAAACTAAGATATGTGAAATAATCCCTGAAATCTGATGTGACAGGCTATCACCTTTATCAAGCTAAACCTACTAGAATTAATGAAAAGCATACAAAAGAAAGGATTCAGGACAGGAAAAACTTATGTGTGTCCCTGTTTCTTGCTCAGATAGGCTGTGTATGGAAAACGACTTTAAAAAAGTTTTATCTTGCTCCATCTTGTGGTAGCCACCTGAAATGTGAGGACACCATAGTTCCTAAGCAGCTTTTTTACATTGCTATAAACTGCCTATAAAAAATTTTAACTTTAAAGTTGAATTACAATCATTTTTTAGCTGGACCCTTAAAGGCTGCAATCTAGAAAAAGAACAGAAATATCACAGGTGCTTAGTGTAAACGCAAAATATGTCACAGCAAAATGTAGTTTCAAATATAACTTTAGGGGCACTCTTCTTATAACTACCAAGAATTTCTGTATCATGAAGAACAGTTGCTACCTCTCGCTGGAGAAAATTGTGAAATATATTTTAGTGACAATAAGGGCATTTTGTCTAGTAAACAAAGATGATGCAACACTAGGTTTGAAAGGGGAATGATTTGATATTTGTTTTTAAGTTGGTAACCCACTGCAATAATGGAGTTGAGGTGGAGTAGGCAGGAATAAGGTAGTGGATGACAGAAGGAGTCTGTGTTCAAAGGCCCATCGGTTAAAGATATAAGAAAATCTTTAGCTAGGGAACAACTGTGGAGGTAGAGAGAAAATTCAGATTCTAGGGACACTTCTGAAATAGAATTGACAGGGTTTGGTCATATGTCAGTGTGAATGGTGAAGAGTGGGAGGAGTTGAGGAGGCAAGCATCTGGTCCTTTGGTCCATGGGATTTTTCCGTTACGCGTTACACTTGCAAACTGAAATTCAAACCATGCTACCCTCCTGCAGTTATATCCCAGTATCTTTCTTTCTTAAAACGATTATGAAATTCATATCTCATCTGGATAACAGAAAGAGAAAGCCAGGCTTATGGAAAAGTCTGTGAGGGTATTTGTGTGTATGTGTGTGTGTGTTTGTATATGTGTGTTTCCAGGAAGTTCCAGCATTACACAGACGCTGAGACACATGTGCTTGCACTCAGATTTCTGGTCTTTTAACCTGAGAAACCAAGACTTGTAGAGTGACTTAAAATGAATTTTGAAAACAGGCTATAAAACCCAGGCTGCTACCTAATGTGGAGGACTTGGGCAGCCATGTCAATTCTATTTCACTTATTTAAGAACAGTTCATATAGCTTCCTCTGTACTAGGCATTGTACTAGGCACTTGGGATTTAAGTAAAACCAAGAGGAAATCCCTGCTATCAATAACCTTATTACCTGGTGGTTGAGACAGGCAATTCTAAGACAGTGAGATGACTATATTTTTATGAAATAAAAGAGGTTATTAAGGGTGTTGTGGGAGCAAAGAGGAGGCAGCAAAGCCTAGACTTTGAAAATTCAGGAATTCTCCCTGGCATTCTTCCATTTCCTATTTCACTTTCCCAATCCTCCCTACCAAGTGTTTCCTAGGATCACTTGAATATTTGTTTCCATGTCTGTTTGGGGATGGGGGGCCCCCAATGATTGCAACTTTCACTGGAAAGTGATTTACATTGGGGTGGAAATTAAGAGTTTAATTTTCGGTAAAGTGAGTTCAAGATATCCTACACAGATTAAGTCCTAGGTTAGTGGACCTCTTAGGGTTTACTTAGTGCCATGTCACTAGCCTGCTTCCCAAAGCTCAGTTTCTGAAGCTTTTATCTAAGGCCTAGTCGTATTGTCTTTGCTAATAGCTCCTTCTAGAAATCTATTGTGCTCTCATTGAGTCCTAGATTAGTTCTCCATTATACTAGTTCTGCTGAATGAAACTTAAATGCATTGTACAAATTGCATTGAAGAATATTTTTGGTATCTCTTTTAGCTTTTTATTTCATTTAGATAGGAGGAAATGTGAATACATCTTAAAAATTATTTTTTAATAATCTCCTTACTACCTATTGCCAAACTTTTATATTTTTCTTCGTTCTTTTATATTTTCTATTTCATTATGTTTTTTCTTTCAATGGACAATGGATTCTAGACCCAGAATATTTCTTACTCTAGTCATATTTTTTGCCTTTCTTTAACTCTATTTTCCCATTGTAAAAGGAGAATAATAACATTATTTGTTTCCTTATAGGGTTGTGTGAGGGATATATATATATATATATATATATATA
>JAQZBX010073506.1:0-14899 GCA_029593785.1 Cabassous unicinctus | reverse complement strand
AAAATCCCCTGAGAGTTGCCCTCCTGAAGATTGTCAGTAAATCTGGAATCTTGACTGAGATCCTGGAAGTCAGTAGTGCTTAGAGTCCAGCAAAGCTCCCTTCCCTCCTGCCCTGTGGCCCTCAGGATGTGACCTCACACGTATGGGCTTCAGTCTGATAGGGCACAAATTGGGGATCACAGCAGAAATGTTATTTGTGAATTTTATAGTAGGGATACAGTGATTATTCCTGTTATCATCACTGTTATTAGTGTTATCATCACCCCACGGGTGAGAATGTGGAGACTTTTGTGAGCCCTTACCTATGACCTCAATTGCACAAGGGCCACCTGCTCTGGTCCTGTCCTTAGCATGGGACACATGTGTGACTGGAGTAGGTCAACACCCTCTGTCTCAAGGACCCAAATTGTACATTAACCAATTTAATCTTGATTCTAAGGATCTCTTTTCCCTTACATAAAAAGTTTCTGTAACCCAGCTTGGAATGCAGCATATGGCAATCTGTCTATTCAATATTGTTACATGAAATACATAAAAAACATCCTCCATGTTGGAATGTAGGCAAGAGAAAAGTCAACAGAAGTAGGATGAGAAAGATGAACAGGACAAATCAGAACCTGCTTATTAAGAGCCGGAAATGTGGGCTGACCTGTTGTGGGAAAAGGGAGGAGAAGGGATGGCATCCAAAAACCAGGTGTGCCCATTCCTCACCAGGTGGTCACATAGGGTTGTACAGACCCAATATTGGGTGCCCTGGTCATAGGGAGCTGATGGACTCAGAGGGAAAGTGATATAAATTCTTGGTAACAGAGAAAATCTCCTAGAGGTATGCATATGTTTCTGTGGGTGAGTATGTGTTGCTAGAGACTGCTCACCCTCAATAAAGAAATATGTATATATTAGGCCACCAGGTAGAAACTAGCTTTTGGCACTTGTGGACATTATTAAATAATGCTGTGGTCAGTCACCATCACTTGACTTTTGTCATGCACTTTTTCAGAAGAACCAATTGCAATTACTATTTTTTAATAATAAGGGTAAAGAAGTATATGTTTTTAATTAATTTTTTTTTATTTTTAAAGAAGCTTTAGATTACATAAATGTTAAATACAAATATAACAGATTTCCATATGCTCCACCCCTCCCCCTCCCACACTTTCCACATTAACACATTTCATTACTGTGGTCCATTGTTACAATTGATGAACACATACTGAAGTATTGCTACTAACCATTGAATATAGTTTACATTATAATTTACACTCTGCCCTGCACAGTTTTATAGGTTATGACAAAATATACAATGAACTGTATCCATCATTGCAACGTCATCCAGGATAATTCCAGTGTTCCAAAAATGTCCCCATATTACACCTATTTTCTACAGCCCCTCCCCTAAGAACCTCTGGTTGCAACTGCCTTTATATCAATGATAAAAGTTCTTCCATTGCTAGAATAATATTTTAATGAGATTCTTTTGTAGATTAAAAGTGATGGAAATACTGCATGAAGTAAGCACCATGACCAGAGAGAGAAGTAAGAGATGTTGTTGGAATTCATGCTGAGAAGATGGGAAAGGGTCATCTGATGGTTGATTTTTATTTTCACTGTATAATGTAGAGTATGAACTAAGTTTGGAACATGAACTAATAGAAAGTTGAGTCCAGATGTTAGAGGATAATGGAGTGACATTATTAAAGTCATGAAAAATGAAGCTTGACCTGTCAAGAGAAATGCAGCAAACAGCAGGTGATTAGTGTTTTTCCAAATCCTGGGCCCACTGAAATAATAAACCATTATTTTCCTCCAGTTCCTTACTCCTAAGGGGTCAGGAAGTCTTAGAAACCTCCCTTTTTTGTTTGCCTCTCATTTCCTTCTTCAGTTAGGAAAAAAACCCCAAAGGAGTACAACATTATAAGATCCACCAAAGTCATGGTTAAATTCTTATTTTAGACTGTGTTTTGAAAAAGGGGAACTCTGCGCCTGAGAGGAAGCCCTTCCCAGGCACACCCTCCATCTGCCTTTTGTCTGGGCCCTGTGCTTAGCGGGCCTTGAGTGCCCCCTGCAGCCCAGCCCCTGCCCTGCAGAGAGGTTCCCTTTAGGCTCACATGGCATTTTCCTTGCAGCTTCTTGGTCCACTGTTACCTGGCTGTGACCTTCACTTCAGACTGATCTTTAGAGACACCACATGGAGGTGATACAGTCTCTTGATAGTGAATTTTCCTTAGCAACCCAGCATACTCTTCAGGTAGACAAAACACAGGAATCTGCAACCACAAGGAGGTCCTTCCCTGGTGCCTGCCAGATATTTGATACAGTCACAGGCATAGTGAATGCAGAGACTTTTAGGGGTCTCTCATCTCCCTTGTCCTCAGTTTTGAAGGTTACAACAGAGAACATGTGCACACACAGGACCATGGGGCTCAAAGCCCATACACAATCTACTATACCCATAATACATGCACACAGACACAAAAAAAAAACACACAGACATACACATACAGAGACACACATTACATGTGCACACACACTTGCTATAAAATATCATGCTGTCATTAACACACATGAACATTCCTGTACACACACATTTACTATTCCAATAATACATCCACTCATAAGTACATTCAGAGACAGGTTTGTGTACACACATGTTTGCATTCACAGATACACACATATACACATACTTTCACATGTACACACACATAAGCACACATACATGTTTTCTCTCTGATTTTTGCAGCACTGGACTCCAAATTTGTCATCCAAACCTGTGTCCAGCACATGTATACAGTGCCCCAGGCTGACCCTAGGCTTGCTTAGGTGCCTTCCTTTGTCAAATAGTCCAAATTCAAACATGAATTACCTGTTACTTGGCAAGTGCATGCATGTTGGGCTTGCCTTTCCCTGCTTTGCCTGGGAGCCCTGCAGATGCCCCATGAGAGGAGCCAGGCCTTCCTGCCAGGGCTCAGGAGCACATGGCTGATCCATACACAGTCAGTGCAGGCAGGACCCACCCACCCCACATGCCTGGGAGAAACCCCTGGACACAAAACCCAGCAAATGGAATTTCTCAGTGGTTCTCAGAAGACACAGGACCCCTGTGCAGAGCATCCCTCCCACAAGCAGAAACAAATGCTGGACAAGGAATGGGGGGCCCAGAACAGTGATCTTGGGTTGCTTTTCTCTTGTTTTTTTCAGAATCCTCTCTTTATCTCTGATATTTGTCATTCTGAATAGTAAGTGTCTTGGGGTACATCTATTCAGACTTATTCTTTATGTGGTGTGTTTTCCTTCTCCTCAAATTTTTAAGTGTAATGTTGCCTATGACCCAGCATTTCTATTGCTTTTCATTTACCCAAGAGAATTGATATCATATATCAGCCAGAAGAAGTTGTGCACAGATGTGTTCAGAAGCATTATTTGTCATAGCCCTAAATTGGAAACAACCCAAATATCCAAGAACTGATGAATGAATAAAAATTGGGGGCATGTATATAAGATGGAATATTATTTAACTATTATAAATTAAATACAGATATATATGCAAGTACATGGAAGAAAATATTATGATAATCAAAAGAAGTTATTTAATAGAGATGACTTATTACATTATTCTGTTTATTTGGAATTTTCAGAACAGTGAAACCCATACAGACAGAAGGCACATTAGTGATTGCCAGAAGATGGGGGAGGGAGAATGGAGAAAGACAACAACTGGGTATGGAGTTTCTTCTGTGGTGGCATACATGCTATAAATTTATACTAGGGTTATAGTTGCACAGCTCTGCTGAGTTGCATTAAACATTTACAAGTGTTTACATTACATTAAACATTTTGATACCTCTGAATGAACCACAGGTGCCTAAAAATTATGTGGGATGGAGTTGAGAGAGTACATGGTCTCATAAATACAAATTATAAAACAAGTTCCATTCTAGTGGCAATGGGGATATTGAAATTGATGGTGTGCCTCTGGAGAAAGGGGAGAGATGGCTAAGGTGGTGACACATGGCATGGAAGAAATGGATTGAGAGGATCTGTAAAACTGACCTGCAGACTGGGGGTATGTTGTCATCAAGAGAACAGTGTCTTCCTGGAGCCAAAGTAGAAGGTATTGTCATGGAGGGGTTCATGGCAGTGGCCATGCAGCCAATAGAATGGGGACCAGTGGGTAGAGGAGGCCAGGAGTGCATAGACAGGCCAGTTAGGAAGGAGCATGGGCTTAGGGATCCCAGGGCTAATTCTAAAAAGGGCAGGTTCAGAAGCAGATTCTCACAGTCCTTGCCTGGACTTCCATCAATGTCATGAATATAAGTTGCTCTCAGAGGAAAGGTGATGTGGGTTTCTCCTAGGGGAGGAACACTGGATGCTGTCAGTAGACCCTCCTCACCATCACACAGCCCCTCTCTGTCCTCCCTCCCCAGAAGCTTGGATTTTATCACCTTTGTGCCGAAGTGGGGTCATGCTCAGGAGATAGAAGACTCAGGAATGCTTCACAGCTCAATTAGTTAAATCGCACATGAATCCAGAAATTCTCAACAACTTATGTATACAGTGTTCATGAGGATATCCACAAAGCTTTAGCAAAAAGTAATAAAATTGATAGCATTATGGTTTTTTAAAATATTATTAAACTATATCATTCTTATATGGACATACATTAACAATGTGTATAGTAAAAGTTGTGAATTTAAAGAACAAATATGCCTATTATCATACAAAGTTCCCATACATCTCTCCACCACCGACACCTTGCATTGCTGTAAAATATTTTTACAAACTATGAAAGATTATGGTAAAAATATTGCTACTACCATAGCCTATATCTTACACTTGGTGTATTTCCAGCCAACCCACCCTACCTTAACAGGTTTCCTCAATCTGAATACCACACAGTTCTCTGCACACTGGGAGCTCCCTAACTCTATAAATCACCATCTGGGGTTCCTTTTTAGCTATTAGGTGAACAGAGAGGCTGATTCAGCCTGTTCTCCATACTCAGCAGTCCTGGGATTCTCTGCACTGCCCCTGGTGGAAGTGAGGGATATTGTGAGGGAAAGGACTGAACAACTCTATTCAATATCTGCGCTAATGGAGAGAAACCAGTAAAAATGGGAAAACATGTTCCAACTCTACATTGAACATTTCCTAAGGAGAAAGACATCTCTAAGAAACAGGACATAGCCTAGCATTAAGGAATAAAGCAAGTGGGGGAAAGTGGATAATTACAGTTGACTTAAAACCACATTTGCTCCTATATGTAGTCAAAGCTAATCAAGAAAAACTGTGTTTTATTGTATAAAATGCAGTACATTGTGTGCTGGCCCTTGGAATATCCAACCCATTCCTTCACCTACAGGAAAATAATGGAATAAAGGGCCCCAAGTGCTCTTATATGAAATCATCTTGTTAGTGACCAAGACATATGACTGGGAGCAAATCCCTGTCAAGGATGAAGCTTGGGACTATACTAAGGCACGGCCCTTCCTGGGAGACAAGGGTCTCATTTGACTGGCAACTTTGGTATGAAGATACTCTGATGACCTTGCTGAACTAGGAGAAAGAAAATGGTTAGGAGAGAAACAAAAGTTCACTGCTGAGTTTGGTGTGCACACTTCACACTTTTTTTGTGAGGAGGAATATAAGATGTGGAATCCATTAGGATTTAGAGGATATTGACTCTGACATAGCCCCATGGTTGGTTCTAACATGAATATCAAAGAAAGTTCTCTTATGGGGACCTGACTATGATTTCTTTGCTGTGTTAGCTTTTAAAAGACTCACCAATATTCCCTGAGTTTCCTCAGAAATTGGATTCTGCTGACAACAGGGAGAGCCATTTCTGTCTCCATAACAGACACTCTGCTTTTTGTGCATTCAAGAATGTTTCCCCCTATTTAAATGAAAGTGTTCTAACTCTGAGGTTTCAGTGGTAGGGAGAGACCTGTATATTGAAAGGTTAACTGGGGAAGCTAGAAGAAGTAGAGGAAACCCCAGACCCTGACAGGAAGCCAGCCTTACCCTCCCTCTGCACCTGCCCCTGGGTCTCAACCCTGTGCTACATGGGTAGTGAGCACCCCCAGCAGCTCAGCCCCCTCCCTGCATGGGGAAGTTTTTGTCTGTGTTCACAATTCCTTCCCCTCAGTTTGTCTCTGGCACAGTAATAAGTGATTATGTCCTCAGCCCTCAGGTTTTCCACTTGAAGCTGTAGCTGGCTCTTGCAGTCATCCTTGGAGATGGTGAATCTGCCCTTCACCCAGTCTGTGTAGTATGTGGTACCACTACTAGTAATACAGAAGATGCACTGCAGACCCTTCCCAGGGGCCTGATGGACCCAGCTCATCCAGTAGTTACTGAAGGTAACTCTAGAGGCTGCACAGCAGTCTCAAAGATGCCCCGGGCTGTGCCAAGTCTCCCCCAGACTCCACCAGCTGCTCCTCACACTGCACACCTGTAATCAATTAAAATTAAATGTGATTCCCAGAGAGATGCAGATACACACACACACACATAAAGGCACACACACAGCAGTGTCTCTAGTTTCTCCATAATATTACCATGGAAAATTGACAAAAGAAAACCCCAGATGAGCACACTCTTCATGGTGCTTCCACTTCCTCTGCACAGAGTAGAGAAAGCTCAGACCACCAGGGTGGGGGCTCCTCTCTCAGAGCTGCAGGTATTGGGACAAGTATTTACTTTAAGGTCAAGATGGAGGGGCTCCATTTGCATGTCAGGCTCCCCATAGGGCACATCAGCTCCCTCCCTGCCTCTGAAGCTCTCTCCTGATCCTGCTGTCTGCATTCAGAACTTCCTATGAAAATAGTCATTGAGAATTCCTTGATGTTGAGTGCATGGAAAAGCATTCCAGTCCTAGAAACAGTGCAGTACTTTCCCCCAACCTCCTTGTAAAGAACTGTACATGGTGGATGTATTCTTTAAAAGGAGGTCATGCTAACTACCTTCCTATAGAGGACAGAGTACTGGGGAAAGCCCCTGATGACTCTTGATCCTGGGCCACATAGCCTGACCCTCCCCTCTCTGCAGAGTATCCCAGGTCAGGGCCCATGGGCGATGAAGTGATTTTGTCCAGCCTTCTGTGTTAGTGTCACCACATTGTACAGATGGTAGATGGTGCTTTCTCCCCCTCCCATCTACTGGATGCATTAGGCAGGAAATTGAGGTTCTGAACATCTGGGTCAGGGCCCAGGTCAGGGCCCAGAATATCTCAAATGCGGACATCACCCTATTTACTGTTTAACCCACAGATAAAGCAACTCTTGGACATACTGCTGGGTCCACAATGAGCTCTCTCTGGCTTCCCAGGGCAGGTCAAGGTCTTGGAGGCTCACACCCACCATGCACATGTCACATAACATGGGAGTGAGGAAGGCCCTTGCAGTGCACAAAAGACCACATCTGGATTTGTTTTATTCCAGTTTTACTAATGTATAAATTACCTACAGAAAAAATCTTCCACAATTGTTCATTTCTATGAATTTTGGACAGATTTGAAACTTTATGTCAGGAATTGTCAAGCTCTGCACTATTGACATTGCACACCAGCTGCAGGGACTAGACTGGTTTCCAGAAACTGAGGGAGGGTCCCTTTTGCTTGCCCTTTCCCCATGGGGCACATCAGCTCCCTCCCTGCATCTGAGGCATCTGCTGATGTCCAAGTTTCTGCATCCAGAGCTCTCTGTGACAAGAGTCTGTGAAAATGCCTTTGATGTTCAGTGCATGGAAAAGCATTCCAGTACTAGAAAAATTTCAGTGGTTTTTCTTCCCACACCCTCCTGAAAAACAGTAAATATCATCCAGCTTTTTTTATTCATACTCATGTCACCCAGATGACAGGAAGTGCATTCTTTTCTTCCCATCTGCTGGTTGAAGGGAGTGGGACATTGAGGCTCTGGACATGTGTATTTCAGGGCCAAAGACAACTGCCCCATGAATGGAGAATAATAGTCTGTTTCCTTTGCTACCACATAGAAAGTAAGCAGAGGCTAAAATAAATGTCAAGCTGGGCCTGACCCTGTGAACTCCCTCTTGATTCCCAGGGCAGGTCCATTTCTTGGAGGATTAGCTGTTCAAGGGAGATGAATGGATTATCAGAGAGGTGGTACCTGGAAGTCTTGGTGCTGGGGCAGCAACCCACTTCTCCCAACCAAGCTGTACATCTCACCAAAAATAGATCCTGCTCTCCCTCCAGTCCTACTCCCTGGCTTCCTGAAGTTTCTGCTTCAGTTTCTCCAAACTTTCATCCTACCTGGTAGAACCTCATACTCTTCTCTGAATAGGATCTCCTGCTACAAATGTGAGAACTTCTAAGAGCAGATCTCTGCTGAGTGTCCTGATGAGGGCCTGATGGGGATGAGAAGGGATTTCTGACATGAAGTTAGCAGCCAAATTACAACCCGAAGTCTGGTAATATGATGGAGCATGTGGCCAAATTCAATTATCTTTGCCTCTATCCACAGAGACCTGCAATGATGGACATCGCCATGATGGAAACCATGCCTGATGCTCCCCTGGTGCCAGCCTTATGCCTCTTCCTGCTATATTTAAAGGGAACAGTGAGCTCAGGCAAGTCCTGGTAGTCATCCTGCAGGTACTGGTTCATGTCCATCTCAGGTGAATGCTGCCTACCTTGGTACCCATGGGGCATTGGGTCATCATGTTCAATTTAAAATTACTTTAACTCCTCCCAAACTAAGGTTGAGCCAAATAAGATCTTGAGGGGTGGGTGTATGGCACACTGGGAGTTTCCTGATATGAGGTAATTGTTCAAATTAGTGCCATGGTATAAAGATCATGGCACTATTTTGAAACACTTTTATAATGTAATTTTATACAATGTATGTGTGTGTGTGCAATTTACTGAATGCAAATTCCCAGAAAATTAGAACTTTAAAGCACTACCCATTTATCTCAGTTTCTTTGGTCAGAAGTCTAGGAATGGTTTAGCTGGATCCTCTGCTCAGTTTTCACAAAGCTCCATAAGTTGTCATCCAGGCTGCATTCTCAAGTGATACACAGCTGGGGAAGGTTGATTGTTGGCAGAATTAATGTCCTGAAGGCTGTAAAATAAATGGATTCTTGCCTCTTCCAAGACAGCCATTGAGGGAGATATAAAAGACTGAGGCTGCTAGCAAGATAGGGTGTTATATAATGTAACATCATAGGAGTGACCTCCCTTCACCTTTTCCATATCCATTGGTTACAAGGGATTCACAGGTCCTGCCTTTATTCACATGGGTTTGTGTTTGGGTGAGTGGGGGTTATATGAGGCTATACCAAGATATGGGGATCACAGGGCCTCTTTATAATCTGTCCACTTGTATGTTCCTCTCCAGAACTTGCATAAATGAGGGCCATTTACACACATTCCCTCATGAGTTGTATATCATTAGTTTTGCGTCTTGAATATCACCATCCTTGTTGCTTGTCCTGTGATGCACAGGAAGTTGCTGGTATATTTTAGGTTGAGAACTGAATACCCAGAGGTTATCAAGTGGCTTTAATAAAATATCAATGCATATCATATGAAAACTGCAGAAAAACTTAAATAAATACTAAAACAAAAAATAAAGAAACTTACTTATAGAAGAAATAATATAAGAAGTATATGACACAACTCATCAGAAATCATGCAGGCAAAAAGACAATGGATTGAAATACTTAAAATGTTGAAAGTATTTTTTAAAAACACCTACCTAAGATTCTATATTTTGTGAAATTAACATTCAAAATGGAAGAGAAAAAAAGGACTCTCTCAGGAAAACATTAAATGCAGGCTTTATTGCTAGCAAAACTGTCCGTAAGCAAGTGTTAAAAGAAATTCTTCAGGGAGAAGAAAAAGTGTAAAATCAGAAACATTCATCTCCACAAAAAGGAGGAACATAAGAGAAGAAATAAATAAGTGAGAGTAAAATAAAATACTTTAATTTTCTTATTTTAATTTATCTAAAATATAACTTTTTAAGACAGACTAGTATAATATACCATGATCATAGACTATGGATAACTAAATGAGTGGCCACTATGTTATAAGGGAATGGAAGGAGGACTTGGAAATACTATGTTACAAGGTCTACAACTTGTAGTGTTATTTGGATAATGTTATTTGAAGCTGGATTAAGAATAGTTAAAATGCATATTGTAAATTGCAGGGAAAACACTTAGACATTTTAAAGATTAGAATATTTATACACTCATAGGAGAAAAATGAAATAAATGACCTAAGGATAATATGTGGCCACTATCTCACAATTGAGACCTGTTCCAAGCCCATGTACTAGGCAGGCTTTTTTAATCTGACACAGAATTAAATTACAGAACTCTCAGTGTGTTGCAAAATATGTATTTAATTATTTATTCATATTTTATTTTGCATTATCACATTCATACTACTATAAGGATTAGACTTAATTAATTTACAGAAAATGATATGGCATAACTATTAACCAGCACTGCTTAGAAAGTTTTAAATCCTTCATTTTACAGAATGTCTGGGCTGGAGAGTGGGTGGGGCTGGAGTATAGATGGGGAGGGAAAACCAGTGGATTGCTCTTTGTCAAATGCTGCAGTCTCATGCTTTTATTTTATTGTGTTGTACAATTTTATTGTGAATAAGCCCAAATTCACAAATAATTATACAGCTTAGTAAATCACTATGATATGTTCAAACTTGCATCTCCCACAAGATCAGGAAATAGAACTTGGCTTCCTCTCACAGGAGTCACAATCACAACCACTCCCTACAGCAGCAATGACTTACATTTTGCTTACAGTCAGACCTCCACATGATCCTTTATATTTCATTTACAACTGTCTGTCCACTAAAATCCATAATTTTTATTTTCTCTGTCTTTCATATATATTTAATTTCCCTGTGCACAGGCCTAACTTTTAAATGCAATCTGTCTGTTTTCACAAATGCCTAGTTTTCTTATACAGTGATATTAATAGCAATAGATGATATATAAAACTTCTCTGGGTCAGGAGGTGTGGTAAACATGAAGTAATCATTAACTAACATTTGAACTCAGACTTATCTCAAGAGATGGCTGTTTTACCAATTCCTAAGAATCTTGTTTCCACAATTGTCAGTTCTGGTGAAGAACAAGTGTTGGCCTAAATGTATGGAGGTTATACTCTGTATTAGCTGTCAGCTTGTTTCATAAACTTTCAGCCTAATTCTATGGTATTCAAATTGTCCACCTAAATTTGCCCAGCTCTAATATGAGAGTGCTCTAACCATTATAACAAACAACACAAAATATCAGTGTAATAAAGTATAATGAGAAAGTTCTAGAGCTTGCTCACTTTCAATTATAAGGTGTGCAGGTGGGAAGTATGCTAAGGACTGGGATCTGGTTCAAACAACTGCAAGGAAGCTAGGCACCCACTGATTTATAACATGGCATCCTCAGCTGGTGGACACAAAGGTAGGCAGAGAATGGGAGATTATGTGGGAATCCAGGTGGGGTGCATTCCTACTGACCAGGCCTGCAAGCAGCTTAGGTTATAGCTGTGCACGTTCCATTTGGCATAACCCATCATATGACCTTCCCTGCTGTCAAGGGACTGGAATGTATGTTAACATCCCAGGAGGAAAGGAGACTATAGGTGTGAGTGTGCTCACAGGACTTCTCTGCACATAAAGCCTGTGTCACCTCTCTCTCTCATGACACACCCACACACAGGACACTGTTTTCTTTTGCAAAATGCCATCTGGAGTTTTAAAAATATCACACATATGATGTGGTGAACATGGGCAAAGTGTTTGGGCAATGGTATGTCCAGTGGTCAGTGCTAGGGACTGTCCTTCTATTTTATGATTCATCATCAATAGGGTATTAAATGGAGATGAGCATGAGGACTGTTTCCTGTAACATTGAGGAATTAAAATGGGCTAGTTTTGGATATTGCAGTGAAATATTAGTATAAAAATAGCAGCAAAACCATCCAAACACTGACAAGAATGAGGGAGGCTGGAGGTTAGAGCAGGTCAGAGTTACTGTGAAGCATCAGGTACAGGTGTCCAACAAGCAGGTGGAGATGGAGTTGGGAGAGCAGATAGAGACATGGAGCCCATTTATAAAGAAGACACCAGTAAGATGGCAAAAGGACTGTTGGAATAGCCCTCTTGGCTCTGGGGAAGGCACAAGATGGACAAGAGGGAAGCACTGGGGTGCTCCCTGGGCAGTGGAGGGGACTATAGGATGGTGGAGAGAGCAGCAGGCAATCAGATGCAGGGGGTCCACAAGACCTTCATGCTTCCAGGAGTCAAAGCAGAAATTGCCATGATGGGAATGGTGGGGCAGTGACACAGTGGAGAGGGGAGCTCAGCATTGCAGACACAGGACAGAGAGAAAAGGACTTCGGTTTGACTCTCCAGGAGTCATTCTGAAAGTGCTGGCTAAGCAGCAAGGTCTCACAACCTCATGTCTGGGCATCCATCAATACACCAAAGATAAATTAATAGGTTCTTCTCAAACTGACAGGATCCCAGAATGAGAAAAGACATGGACTTCCCTAGGAGAGGAAGGCCTGGGTCCTGCCAGTAAGCCCTCCTCACCTCCCCCTGCCCCTCCCTGTCCTCCCTCCCCTGTAGCCTGGAGATTCCTGTCCTCATTCTGCAGTAGGAGCTGGATCCAGTTCACAGAGCTCTCAGGAGTTTCCCCAGAACATTTAATTAAATTGTGCATGAATCCAACATTTTAAAGTTTATATATTTCCATGAATGTATTCACAAAGCTTTAGGGAAAATAAATAAAATTGAAGACACTAAAATTTTTTCCACAAATAAAAATTCTCACCTCTCTTCCAGTGTTGGAATGACTTTTGCTTGTGTCCACATGAAAGAAGGTAACCAACATGATTACTGATTATGCTGACATAGATGGGGTTCTAGACAAATATTGACATTCTCAAATATACATATTACTGTGTATTGAAAGGTTACAGTTATGGTGAATTTATTATATCAAAAGTTGCATGAGAAATTGGTGTTAGGAAGCTGGAGATTAAATTAAAATTTCTGTATCCTAGGATTTTGAGTTGCAGAAAGAACTAAGATGTGACAGCCTTATGAATTCTGAACCCTTCATTAGTTAGACATAAGCAGCACTCAATGGCAGGGGCAGCTTGAGGTCTCCCAACATGAGGAACACTCTGACTCTATTTATCCACAGCTGGTGTTCTCTGCAGTCTCCAAGGTTTGCAGGATCCCTGTCTCCCCACACTGAGCACTTAAGTAAATCTCTGCTACTGTGATGGGAAGCAGGGGATAGTGTGAGGAAAGGATTATCTTTCTCTTTTCCAAGATCTCTGTACAGGGAGAGAAATCATTACAATTGGGAATGCATGTCAGTACTTTACATTTAACAAGTCTTAATGAGAAAGGTATTTGTAAGCAATGGCATGTAGCACAGCATGGAGGAATAATGCAATTGTGTTGAATGTGATCAATTTAAGTTACCTCCAGCCCCATGTTTAATGTTATATCATCAAAAATACTAAAATATAACCATGTCATAGTGTGCTGGCCCTGAGAATGCACCCCTAATTCCTCCACCGGCAGGGACATAAAGTGGCAAGGACCCAGCTGCTGTTCTCAAAGATCATCCCCATGTTGTGTGAAAGGCAAACCCAAGGACTACTGTGATCCAGGGACCAAGTTTGGGCACAACACTAAGGCAGATCACGTTCTTGGAGACAAACACTAAAGCAGATCAGGTCCTTGGAGACAACGGAGACAAAGGATTTATCTGATATGCAATTTTGGCTCAAGTACACTACAATGGCTTTGCTGTAACATGGAAAATTAAAATGAATTATGGGAAAAAAGAGACAACCAGACCAGTAATGTCTGACATGTATGCTTTTGTGTGAGTAGAATTAGATGTGAAATCCATGGTTTATAGGATACAGACCCTGGCATAACCTCCCTCTTGGTTTCTGCCTGAATTACAAAGATTGTCCTTCTTGGAAAAACCACCGAGTTCTCTTACTGAGTGATTGGAAAAGACTCATCAGGCTGCCCTGAACTGCCTCAGATCTCCGATCCTGGAGACCACTGGCAGAGCCATTTCTGTTTCCATAAGGAATATCTCTGTGTGGGAATATTTCCTCCAAATACAATGAAACATTCCTACTTCAGATACTTCAGTGGAAAACACAGTCTTAAATTGCAACAAGTTCCCTAGAGGAAAATTAGATTTACTGGGGTACCCAGACATCACAGGAAACATTAACCTCCCTCTTCTCTTGTTCCAGGGAGTAGAAACTGTGATCAGTGGGTACTGAATACCCTGCATCCTGACCACCTCAAGACCCCGCTGCAAGGTAGGAGTGAGTCTGGACTCCCACTGTCTCCCTTCACAGTGTCTCCCTCAGCAATACATGACTGTGTCTTCAGCTCTGACTATCTACTGACACAGAGTGCTCATGGCAAACTGTCTGGGCATGGTGAATTGGCCCTTCAGTCTTCTGTACGATGTGTGGCAATGGCAGCATTTCTAATGCCTGAGACACACTCTAACCCATCCTAGAGTCTACTGGCCCCAGTTCATGCTGTAGATACTGGAGGTGAATCCAGAAGCTTCCAAGGAGAATGTCAGAAATTACCTGTGCCGTATGAATTATCACCCAGATTCTACCAACTTGAATACCTGCAAGCACAGTCACTCTGGACAGGAAAATGGTCATACTTATCCCTCTTTTCTGTCAGTCATATCAACTCATATTCTCAATGTCTCTTCTTCCCCACAAAATGATCTTTTAAAATAGTGATGAGAAAAACCAGGTCAGAACTAATGCCATGTTGATTCATTTGTGTTCATTCCTGATCACCAAATTGGAACACCTGGGAATCCCTGGTCTGGGGATCTTC
>JAQZBX010073505.1:0-14900 GCA_029593785.1 Cabassous unicinctus | reverse complement strand
GTGGAGTTTTCCATTTTGGAGTAATAAAATTTTTGTAATGTTTTTGAGATGATGAATGTACAACATTGTGATTATACTAAAAGCCATTGATTATACATTTTGGATAGATCATATGGTATGTGAATATATCACAACAAGCCTGCTTAATAAAGAAATTAATAATTGTGCAAGAATAGCCAGAAATGGCAGCTATGTACAGCAAGGGAAACATATAGAGATTGAGAGGTGAGGAATTTTCTTGTTTGTTTGTCGTTTGCCTGTTTTTTGTTTAATATTGTTCTTATTGAAATAATGAAAATGCTCTAATAATGATTGAAGTAATGAATGCACAGCTATGTGATTATACCAAATACCATTGATTTTACCTTTTGGATGAACTGTATGATTTATTAATATGTATCAATAAAATTGATTTTTAAAAAACACCTATTTCAAATTTTTGGATTTGGAGATACATATATTTTAAATTAGCATCCAATCTATAGTGCTGTTTCTCCCATTCCAAGGATTCACAGGTCCAGGAGTCAAGGGATAGAAAGGTCATTCCATCACTCACTAAGGAGTCACTAGAAAAAAAAATTCTTCCTGTCCCTTTGATCTTATGTCCTACTGCTATAGATGTTTTATTTCCAAAGGGAGGAGTGCTTCCATCAGGAAACACAACAATGAGGCAATTTAACTATGATTTTGAGTGGTTCATGTTTCTGATTCAACAGGCAAAGAAGAGAGTTAATGTACTGGCTGGGGTGATTGATACTGATTTCCAAAGAGAAAATAGACTGCTACTACAGAATGGAGGTATGGAAGAGTTTTCCTGTCATATAGCAGATACAAGAGGGTGTCTCTTACTAGTATCATGTCCTATGATTAAGTAAATTGAAAACTATAACAATGCAATTCAAATAGGACAATTGATGGCTCAGGCAATTCAGTAGTGAATGTTTGGGTCATACCACAATGCAAACAACCATGACCATTTAAGGTGGGGCTGCTGGTAAGGGGAATGTAGAATGGGTAGTGGAATAAGATAGCTATTAATGTAAGGATAGTCATGTAACCAGCTTACAGTAATGAGGACTGTAATGGTGTAGCAGTTTGATATTATTTATGAATTCCCCAAAAAAGAGAAATATTATGTTTGTAAATTGGTCTGTTCTTCTAGGTGTGATACATTTTGATTGTATTAAATACAAAGCTTTTATGTTTACTTGATAAAACAATAGGGCTTTGATTTGATCACAACCACATCAGTAGGGTGTCACCCAGGATTAAGTCCCTTCCACCTTGGTGGGCTGATATATATGGACACTCACTCAAGAAGACACATAGAAGAAGTTACATGGAAGAGGAGAAAAATTTGTCATTTCAGTCCTGCCATGTGACAGAGGGAGAAGGCTCAAAAAGTTAAAGGCCCTGAAATAAACAGGCCCTATGCCAGCTTATAGTTGAGGTAGGGAAGAACCTGGGATCACAAAGTCTCTAGAGGAAGAGGAAGAAGGAAGAAGAAAGCAGGCAGAGATCACCTGCCATCTTGCTTCAACATGTGGCAACAGATATTGGTGAGAAACTACCTCTTAAGGTACCTTGAGTTGGACTCTTTAGGACCTTATAACTGTAAGGTTGTATCCCAAATAAATACCCTTTATAAAAGTCAACAGATTTCTGGTACTTTGTATCAGCACCCCTTTGGCTGACAAATACAAATGGTTGTGAATATTTTTGGCTTGTTTTATTATGAACTTTATTTTTGCATCTCTGTCTATCTCTATCTATCTATCTATCTATCTATCTATCTATCTATCTATCTATCTATCTATCTATCTATCTATCTATGTATCTACCTACCTATCTTACTTTTTGTCTTTTTATCTATACCTCATTATAAATTTCTTCCTTCTCTTATTCCCTTATCAAATAACATAATCTATATTAACTTTGTCATAATATTTATGCTTCGGGATATCTAGTATAAGAATGAATATCCAATGACTTGCATCATTTTCTAGGGACCAGATTAGTATGTTTTCTGATATATGCAGTAGAGATGTATTTTTATTTAGAGATTAAGTATGGTTAAAGAAGTTGTGTAAGGCTACCAAGTTGATGAAGAGTGAACTATGACAGTTATTTTCATATTTCAGATTGCCTACATTAAATTGTCCAATTGTTTAGTCAAACAGCAGCCTAGTTGTTACCATGAAGTTATATTGCAAATGGGATTTGCGTCTACAATGAGTTGATTACATCTATCACTATCAACAAAACTGCTGTCTGAAATATGGGTGCTCTCCTCATCCAATCATTTGGAGGTCTTAAAAGTAAGAAATGAGTATTTAAACAGTCAGAAGAAGAATGTCTCCTAAACATCAATATTGACTCCTGCTGGAATTTCCAGTCAACCACCTTCTCACGGGGAATTGGTACTCAGGACTATAATATCAACTTTATTGGAGTTTGTGGCCTGAGACCTGCCCTACAGAGTTTGAATTTGCCAACTACGGTGGTCACATGAGCCAATTCTCTGTTAAACTCTGACCACATAACAGCTACTCTTATGCCCCACAATCTCTATAGGACTAAGCAGCTCATAAAATATACAGGGAAGGGATTTGGGGGGAAATAAAATTGTTTCCTCAAATAGCTTAGTGACTTTGTAGCTAGAACTCTGTTTTGTAGTAATTATCAGCAGCAGCAATATTAATTCTTTTCATAATTTATATACATGAAAGCATATGTAAATAAAATTCCCATCTATATATTGTTATTAACTAAATGTTTTCCATGGATAAATGACAAAGATTTGTTTTAAAGAGAAGGAGGACTAAGTCAAATCTTTGCATTTGATGTTCAATGAAAGGAAAATCAAATAGATTGTTTTACATATGACTCTGTGCTTGTTAATTTCCATACATTTGTGTATTTATTTCTCACCATCACCTTGCTTTTTATGCTTCATTTATCCTTTTAACATGAAAGGTGAAAGGAGATCCAGAAAGTTTTAGTAATATGACATATTTTCAAAGCTACAATTTGAATCCATCTCTCTGTCTTCCAAACACAAATTCCAAACATGAACATTGTGATGAGTACACTCCACACATAGGTTGTGCCTGGACATATTACCTCTCATATCAATGATCTGAGACCCCAACCCATTATCACAACCTCCTCTCCTTGCAGCTTATTGAAAATTTACTACCATGCAGGAATATCTAATGGATGGACCCCTCTTTGTAAATATCAGTCCTCAATTCTCATTTGACTGTCCATTTTAGACCCCACTTATTCATTTCAACACACATTTTCTTAGAACAAAATCATGTCATTTGACATGAAGTTAGATTAATTACTTTTACTTTCAGATTAAAAACTAATTTAATGAATTAAGGATGCCTGTTCCTTCTTCTGAAAAGTCTTTACATTATTCACCATGACACAAATAGATGTTAAAGCTAAAGTATGCTTTCTGTATCAAGAGTACTGCTACTCTTCTCAGGATCTCAGGACATTTCCTTTCACTGGCAAATAACAATTTTGATTGTTTTCTACTTTTCTATAATGTCCATGACCTCATCAATCATATAATCCAATGTTCATACATTGACTAATTTGGATACAAACTAAATGCATATATACAAACATTGTACAGTTCTTTAGCACAGTTGTTACCCTCTAATTAGTTAGATCATGTAGATGTAATTAAGTTAAAGAGATTCTGACCTGTAATTCTGTCATTCTTCCAAAAGTGACCAAAAACAACTTACATGATTTTGCCCAGAGATAGTACATTTGTTTATTTCTGGTCAGAATGGTCAAAATATATGATTTTTGAAAGCAATCTTTTTATATATTTTTACTAGAGTAGTTGTGAACTTACAAAACAATCACACATATGTTTAGAATTCACATACAACACCCCTCCACCAACACACTACAATGTTGTGGAACATTTGATACAGATTATGAGTTAATATCATCAGACTATTACCACTAAATATAGACTATGGTGTAAACTTAGTGTATGTTTTCCATAACCCCCATTATTGACACAGTAATTCTTTGGCATGTATGCAAGAATATTACAGTACTGATGTTAACCATAGTCAAGGGGTTACTTTAATTGTGCTTTCCGATGCGTCTCCACATTCTTACCACCTTGCAATAGTGATGTACAATTGTTCTAGTTCATAGAAGGACATTGCTTTATTTCTATTATTAACCACAATTCTCATCCACCTCTGGTTTCACCCTGTTATTCCGTCTCTAGATTATTCTTTATGTTTATTTCAATTCACATTTACATCCCTAGCTTACTCTTTTCAGCCACAATCTCATTTATAAACAAGTTGCATTAGTTCTACTCACTATAATGTGTTACCATCAACCTTATCTATTTCCACACTTTTACAGTCAAGTTAACTAAAACTTCTACATACAGTAAGCATCAGTATTCCTTCTCAGCCCTCCACTTATGTCTGGATAGCCTATATTCTAAGATTTGACTCCATGCATTTATTCTTCTTTTTAATTCCTATTTGTGAGACTATGCATTATGTCTCCTTTTGTGTTTGGATTACTTAACATAATGTCTTCAAGGTTCATCCATGTTATAATATTTGTCCCAATTTCATTTCTTCTTGCATCAGGATAGTATTCCATCTTATGTATATATACCACAGTTTGTTTATCCATTCAGAGTTGATGGACACTTCCATTGTTTCCAAATTTTGGCAATTGTGAATAATGACATTATGAACAAATGTCTGTTTGTTTCCCAGTTTTCAGTCATTCTGGATATATTCCTTGTAGATGAATTGCTGGATCAAATGGCAGTTCTGAATTTAGCTTCCTGGGGACCCATCAAACTGTCTCTCACAGAGGTTGCATGATTTTACATTCTTACCAATAGTGAAGGACTGCTTATATTTCTCCACATGTTCTACAGGACTTACTGCTTTCTGTTTTGTTAATAATGGCCATTCTATGCTGTGTGAGATATTCATTGTGGTTTTGATTTGCATTTCCCTAACAACTAGTGATTTTGAAAATTTTTCACGTGTTTTTTTACCATTTGTATTTCTTCTTTGGGGAAATGTCAATTTCTGTCTTTTGCTCATTTTTTAATTGGATTGCTTACTCTTTTATTGTTGAGTTGTATGGTCTCTTTATATAGAATGGAAAGCAAACCCTTATCAGATATCTGATGTCCAAATATTTTCTCCCATTGAGTGGGCTGCCTTTTCACCTTCTTGGAAGTCTTTTGAATCACAAAAGTGTTTTAGTCACAGGAGGTCCCAGTTATACATGTTTTCCTTTTTTTGCAAATCCTTTCAGTGTAAGGTTTAAGAAAGCACGAACTACCACCAGGTCTTGAAGATATTTCCCTAAAATTTTTTCCAGGAACTTTATGGTTTTAGCATTTATATGTAGGTCTTTGATTGATTTTGAGTTAATTTTTGTATTGGGTGTGAGATAGGGATCTCTCTTTCTTTTGGCTATGGATATCCAGGTCTCCCAGCACCATTTTTTAACAGACTGTTCTACCCCAGCTGGCTGTTCAGCAAACTTGTCAAAAATCACTTGAACATAGATGTGAGTGTCTGTTTCTGAACCATAAATTCAGTTCCGTTAGTCTATGTGTCTATCTTTATGCCAGTACCATGCTGTTTTACCTGTGTAAATAGGTAATATGATTGAAAGTTTAGAAGTGAGAGTCCTCCAATTTTGATCTTTCTTTTAAAGATGTTTGTGGCTATTCTGGGTCCCTATCCCATTTAATAATTTGTTAATTGTATTTTCCATTTCTTTAAAACATGATGGTTTAATTTTTATTGGGATAACATTGAATATGAATATTAATTTTGGTAGAATTGACATCTTAAAATTATTTAGTCTTTCAATCCATGAGCATAGAATGTTCCTCCATTAATTTAGATATTTCTTATTTCTTTAGCAATGCATTGTATTTTTTTGAATTCAAGTGTTTTACATCCTTGATTGAGGGCATTCCTAAATATTTGATCCTTTTGTTGTGAATAGTGAAAGTTTTATTTGTTTCCTTTTATGATTTGGATGTCTTTGTTTTCCCTTTTCTAGCCTGATTGCTCTAGCTAGATCCTCTAGCACTGTACTGAATAACAGTGGTGACAGTGGGTATCATTGTCTTGCTCATGATATTAATGATAAAGCTTTCAGTTTTTCACCATTGGGTACAATTTGACCTATAGGTTTTCATATATGGCCTTTATAATGTTAAGAAACTTTCCTTCAATTTCTATCTTTTGGAATATCGTTATCAAGAGAGGATGCCATATTTGGTCAAATGTCATTTTGCATCAATCAATAAGGTGATGTGATTTTTCTTTTTTGATTTATTAATATGGCATATTATGCTGATTGATTTTCTTGTATTGAACCAGCCTTGGATGCCCAGCATAAAACTCACTTGATCATGATGAATAATTCTTTTAATGTGTTGTTGAATTTGATTAGGAAGTATTTTTCTGAGAAATTTTGCATCCGTATTCATTAGGGAAATGGGTCTGTAATTTTCTTTTTTTGTAATATCTTCATCTGGCTTTGGTGTTAGGGTGATATTGGTTTCATTAAATTAGTTTAGTAGCATTATTTTTTGTTCAATTACTTGGAAGAGTTTGAGTGAGTTTGGTATTAAATCTTTGAATGTGTGGTAGAATCACCTGTGAAACAATCTGGTCATGGGCTTTCCATTCTGGGGAGTTGTTTGATGACTGTTTTTATCTCTTTACTTGTGACTGGTTTGTTCAGGTATTCTATTTCTTCTAGGGCCAATGTAAGTTATTCATACATTCCTGAGAATTCTTCCATTTCACCTACGTTTTCTAATATGTTGTCATGCATTCCATTTGTTCATAGTATCCTCTTATGATTTTTTTAAATTTCTGTGGGGTCAGTAGTAATGCACCATATTCTTTTTTTTTATTTTTATTTCAATTATTTCCATCTCCTCTCTTTTTTCTTTTTCAGTCTAACTAAGGGTTTGTCAATTTTGTTAATCATCTGTAAGAACAAACTTTTGGTTTTGTTAACTCTCTCTTTTTTTGTTCTCAATTTCATTTATTTCTGCTCTGAGCTGTGTTATTTCATTCCTTTGGCATGCTTTGGGAATTGTTTGCTGTTCTTTTTCTAGTTCCTCTAGCTGTGTAGTTAGATCATTCACATTAGCTCTTTCTTCTTTTTTTAATATAAGCATCTCTATCAGCACTATCTTTGCTGCATTCCATGAGTTCTACTATATTGTTTTCTCATTTTAATTTATCTCAAGATATTTATTGATTTATTTAGCAATTTCTTTTTTTGACCCACTGATTATTTAAGAGTATGTTCTTTAATTTCAATATATTTGTGAATTCTCACTTTTTTCACCTATTGTTGATTTCCTACTTTATTCCATTATGATCAGAGAAAACATTTTTTAAAATAATTTCATCCTTGATAAATCTTTTGAGATCTGCTTTGTGACTCAACATATGGCCATCTTGGAGAAGGATCTATGAACACTTGAGAAGAATATATATATTGCTGCTTTTGGGTGCAATGTTCTGTATATGTTTATTAGGTGTAGTGCATTTATCATACTATTCAAGTTCTCTGTTTTTATTTATTGATTCTCTTCCCAGATGTTCTATTTAATGATGGGAGTGGTGTATTGAAGTCTCCTTCTATTAGTGTAGAGACATATATTTGTTCCTTGAGGTTTACCAGTGTTTGCTTCATATAACTTTGGGCATTCTGCTTAGGTGCATATACATAATTGCCCCTTTTATTAATATATAAGATCATTCCTTGGCTCTAAAACCAGTTTTGCTTTTAAAGTCTATTTCATCCAGTATAAGTATAGCTACTTCAGCTTCTTCTTGGTTACTGCATGTGTGGAATATCTTTTATCACCCTTTCACTTTCAATCTATTGGTATCCGTGGGTCTAAGGTGAGTGATGTGTAGACAGCATATAGATGGCTCATATTTTCTTATCCATTCTGCCTTTGTCTTTTGATTGGGGAATTTATTCTATTAATATTCAAGTTATTACTGTAAAAGCAATTCTTACTTCACCCACTTTGACCTTTTGGTTTTATCTGTCATATTTTATTTTCACCACTCATTTTACACTTTTAGTTACTTTTACTGATTTCATCTTCATTTCAGTACTCTCTTCCAAGTCCCTCTTTCCTGTCTTTACTTTTCAGGCTGTAGCACTCCCTTAAGTATTTCCTGTAAAGACAGCCCATTGGTTAAAAACTCCCTAAGTTTCTCTTTATCTGTGAATATCCTAATTTGCCTTCATTTGTAAAGACAATCTTGTTTGAGATAAGATTCTTGGTTTGCAGTTTTTTCTGGCAGTATTTTAAATATATCATATCACTTTCTTCTTGCTTCCATGATTTCTGATGAGAAATCAGCACTTAATTTTATTGAGTATCCCTTGTATATGATGCATCACTTTTCTCTTGCTGCACTCAGAATTCTCTCTTTGCCTTTGGCATTTGATGCCTTCACTACTATGTGTCTCAGAGTAGGTCTATTTGGATTTATTCAGATGAGAGTAGGTTTTGCTTCTTGGACATGAATATCTATGTCCTTCAACAGTGTTTGGAAATTTTTGACCTTTATTTCTTCAATTATGCCATCTGTCCCTTTTCCTTCTCTTCTTCTGGGACACCTATGACACTTAAGTTTGCAATTCTCTTGCTGTCATTTAGTTACTTGAAATGCTGTTAAACTTTTTCCGTTGTTTCTTGATGTGTTCTTTTGTCTGTTTCCTGAAGAAGGTCATATCTTCAAGCTTACTGATCTTTTCTTCTGCCTCCTCAAATCTCCTGCTTTATGTCTACAGTGTATTTTTTCTTTTTTTATTGTTTTTTTTACAGTGTATTTTTAATTTCATTTATTGTGTTTTTCATTCCCATAAGATCTTTCATTTTTTTGTATGCTTTCAAATTCTTCTTTGTGCACACCATGTGTTTTCTTAATATCCTTAATCCTTTTAGCCATCTCTTTGAATTTATTATGATTTGTTTGAATATTTACTATTAGTTGTCTCAACTTCTTATGTCATTTGGAGGCTTATCTTGTGCTTTTGACTGGCCAGATTTTCCTGTTTCTTGGGATGGATTGTAATATTTTGTTGTTGTCTTTGCATCTGGCTTAATAGATGCATTTATTCTGGGGTGCAGTTTCTCTCTTTACTTTAGTGTCTTCTTGCCCTTTTTCCCTTCGTGGTTGTGTAGTATGAGCTGAGGATGTATTTGGTCCTGTAAGCTGTGGAGGCTGCTTCTGCCCATTTTGCATGAGGAACTGATGTAGCTTCTCCCACCTTTCTGCTCTGCCAGGGGTAGGGACAGAGCTGCTGCCATTTGTAGTAATCCAAGCTGTGCAAGCCAGACCATCTGTAGTTGTCCAGAGAGACTGGTGTAGCTTCACACCCCATCCTGCTCTTCCTTGGGAGCAGATGGAGCTGACATTGTGGGCAGCTAAGCTATGAGGGTCAATACTGACCACCATTGTCCAGATAGACTGATATAACACAAGGCCCCCTCCTCCCCTGCCAGGGGTGGGATGGGTGCTCCAGAGTGCACAACAATCTAATCCACGTGGGCCAAAAGTGCCTGCAGTTGCCCAGAGAGGCTGAGGACTACTGTCCCTTCTGCCTTTAACAGGTGGGGATGGAACCACAGGCATTAAACAAACCAGTCTGTGTGGGCAAAAATCACCTGCAGATTCCCAGAGAGGCTGAGGAAATACAGCTCCCCTCCTATCCTATTGTGAGGTGACAGTGGAGCCACAGATGCTCAACAGTCCTGTGTTTATAAGTCAAAACCAACTGCAGTTGCCTGGAGAGGTCGAGGAAACAACAGCCTCCTTCTCTCCAATTGGGGTTGGAGCTGGAAGTACAGGCACTCAAAAGTCCAGTCTGATCAAATGTGCCTGCCATTGCCTGGAGAGGCTGAGGAAACACCAGCAACCTCCTATCCTATTGGGTGGTGGGGGTGGATCTACAGGTACTTAATATTCCAGTCTGTGCAAGCCAAAAGTGCTTGCCATTGCCCCAAGAAGCTGAAGAAACACCAGCTCACCTCTTATCCTATTTGGGTTTGGGGTGAAGGTACAGGTGTCCTACTACTCACTTTGTGTGGACTGAAAGAACCGGCAGTTGCCCAGAGGGGCTGGGGAAACTTCAGACCCCTCTTATTCTATCAGGGGTGAGTGTGGAGTCACAGGAATCCAGCAGCGTGGTTTGTACAGCCCCAAAGCTCCTGCAGTTTCCCAGAGAAGCTGAGGAAACACCAACCCTCTCCTATCCTATGGAAGGGGGAGAGGGGTGGAGCCAAAGTTGTTCACCAAACCAGTCCACCTGGGCCAAAAGCACCTAAAGTTTCTCAGGGGTGCTGAGGAAACACAGTTCCCTTCCTATCAGACTGGGGAGAAGGATAGAACTACAGGTGTCCAAGTATCCAATCTGTGCAGGATGAAAGCACCTACAGTTGCTCAGAGAGGCTGAAGAAACACTGGTCCCTCCTATTGTATTGGGGGTGTGACTGAAGCCCTAGGTGTTTGACTATCCAGTCTGTGCTGTCAGTTGCCCTGACAGGCTGGTATAGGTCCCCCCAACTTCCTCCCTGATGGAGGTGGGGCTGCAGCTTAGGCTAGGGCTGCAATTTGTTCTGGATGGAAAGAAGCCTGTCCCTACTATCACTGTTATTTCATTCAGCCCTTCTTCCCCTCATGCTGGAGGCAGGGTTAAAATGACTACCAGTTCCTATTTGTCTTGGACGGGTTCAAATTTTAACTTTTCTTAGGATTATACTTTAGCCAGCCAAATTTACTAATCAGTGGCTTGAAGTCAGTGCCTGACCATCTTTTCTTCCCTGTTTTGGGGAAGTGGAGCTTCCAATTCTGGCTATGGAATAGCTCCTGAGGTGACTTGCACCACCAGAGGAAGATGGACCCCAGTCTGTGTGGCATGGAGTGCTGTACTTATGAATCATCATTGTAGATGGGCTGTCTCCTCATTACATTCATTCAAGGATATTGCAGGATGCTCTTCTGGTCTCCTGGGCCCCCAAAACAGGTGCTTTAGTTAGCTCTGGGTGATTGCTAACTGACCTGTAGGATGAGCTGACTCTTGGATCTCCTTACTCTGCTGCATTCTTGCTCCAAGATTCTTACATGCAATAATGAGAGTTAGAAAATGATTCATAAAATAAATACTCTGGTCTAATCAAAGAAAGCCTAAGGACTTAAAAAATATTAATAGTGGAATATATACATGTTCGGTATAACGGAAGAAAGAACCTATGTTGCAAGGGAAAGGCCAAGAGCAAGATGAAGTGTGTGTGGTCCTCCTCCAGCTTATGCAGATAGGTGGGAAATTGTAGGCCCTTGTTTCTAGACAAAATTTGCTTTGCAGGACTCTTATTGTTAGTCACATGGGGAAGCCAGGCAGACCTAACTAGGGCTAAGGCAACCTGGGTCACCTGAACACTTTCTTTCCTGCTCCAGCTGCATCTCCTTACTCTCTGCCCCAAACTTCCTATGGCATCTCCTGAGGTATTCTCTATATGCTCTCAGAGTCTTTTGAGAACAACATGAAATCTAGGGTCCCAAGTGTGGACTGCATTTCTATCTCTCCAAGAACTGAATGTGTGATTGTAGTAAAGGGTTTAGTCTACATCCTCTTTGATAAATGGTGATGATGGAATCACCAAATTCATAAAATTGTCATGTGAATTAAATGAAAGAATATCTATAAAGTTTGTTTACAATGGTGGACACACATTAAATCCTCTACAAATATTCCATGCTATTATTTACCACTAGACAAAAGATAAGCCCTGTCTTTTGATACTGGCCCTTGCCACTGGATATTCTGGGCAGCTCCCAACACAGAAGCCTGAAGCTGCTGCCTGTATTAAGTCTCCAGATACTCTAGGTCCTATTGTGGTCCAGGCTGCATCTACATAACTTGGATAATGTACAGGTTAATGTGAGCTGAATTTTTCTTTTGTCTAGGAGAAATGTAAGTGTAAGGTAGAATCAGTAAGAAGGGAGGAAAGAGCAGACAAGAAAAAGTGACAGGGGAGACCAGGTGTTTCTGTTTACACAGCCTTGATGAGCAAGGCACTCATGACTAGCCCCTGTGGCAGGAAATTCTAGAGCAGAGCTCTAGGTTCATGCTCACTCTATTCCATTTAAGAGACACCCAGCTTGGATTCCCTGCTCTTTGGAGTTATGTCCAAGGACCTCACTAATTAAAGACAGAAACTGGATATAAAAGCATGCAGTCATAGAGATAACAATGACCCAGGTTTGTGATCAGGCTCTTTGCTAAATTGAGTAGCTCATTGGCTCTACGTTTTGTTCCTCTCACCCACTCACTAAGCAATGTTATATGCCTGTGAAGCAGAACTTCAAGCTTTGGTCAAGTGACCTATCCATCTTGCCCCCCAAAGAAAGGGGAAATAATAAATGGTGGTTGAATGAGGAAAGGTAATTTTCAGTATCAAGCTATACAGTATTATTGCTCACTGACAATGCACCTGGTCACTTAAGTCCTCTGATGGGGATGTCCAATGAGATTAATATTTTCATGACTGCTAGCACAACATCCATTCTGCATCCCATTCATTAAAAAGTAATTTCAAATTTCAAGTCTTATTATTTAAGAAATAAATTTCAAATGGCTATAGCTGTCAGAGATAGTTATTCTTGAAGTGGATCCACACAAAGTAAACTGAAAAGCTTCTGGAAAGTATGCACCATTCTAGATGCCATTAAGCACATCTGTGATTAATGGGAGGAAGTAAAAATGTAAATATTAGCCAGAGTTCTGAAAAAAAGTTTATTCCAGCCCTCATAGATGACTTTGAGGTTCTCAAGATTTCCATGGAGGAAATAACTGCAAATGTGGAAATAACAAGAACTTGGATTACAAGTGGAGCCTGAAAATGTCAATGAATTGCTGTAATCTCATGATAAAAATTCAACAGAGGATGAGTTGCTTCTTATAGATCATGCTTTTTTTATCATTTCTGCCAATATATGTCTTTTGATTGGAGATTGTTGTAGGTTTAATTATTTACCCCACTTTTGACATATTGTTAATCTTAATCCATGCCCCTGTGGTTTTGAACCTATTGCAAATGGGACTTTATGAAGATAATATGTTTTGTTAAAGAAAGGCCGGATTTAAAGACTGGTTCTTAATCCTGATTACTGGAGGCCTCAGAGAAAGAATGTCATATGAGAGAAGTAGCAGAAAAGGAAGAAGTTAGCATGAACCCAGAAGAGAAGGGAGAGGTCAGTGTCATGTAAAGTGAAGCAGGGATAGAAGTCAAAAAACACCAAGAAGTGTGACAAGGCAGCCCCAGAAAGTTGCTGAACTCAGGAGGAGGCAAGACTTCTGAGTTTAATAAATACCTATTGATTAAAACAACTCATTGTGTGGTATTTTTCATAGCAGCCTGGAACATTAAAACATAGTTGATCCAATCATATTTAAGGTAATTAAGTTCAATAGAGCAGGCTGCATATTGGAAGCTCTTGTAAAGTTGAGGCTGAATTCCCTAGTAGAAGCTAGCTGGTTGAAGTAGAGGCAGTAATTCTTAATTACTTCTGAAATTCTCAGTTCTGGCTTTAAGTCCTCCAAAAGATTGGATGACAAGATATCTCCAATTAGAGGAGACAATCTCCTTTGTTGTTTGTAGATGTAATCAGCCAGAGATGCAATCAACTGACTCTAGATGCAAATTTATGAAGTAATCTCACAATAACAATCAGGTCAGTACTTTCCTGACAAAACAATGGACACATGCCAACTTGACAAATGAAACTATCCATCACACTTATTTTTTATCTCTATTTCCCTTTTATTTTTTCTTAGAGATTCTCTCTATTTCCCTTACCCATTTGTTTTTTGTATTTTGCCCACTTTTTCCATGAGAACCTTAACATTTAATCACACTAATTGCATATTCCAAACTTTCTCTCATATCCAAGCCTTGAATCTTGCAAGGAATAGTATGGTTGGAATCTGTCCCAAATCAGCAACAACAAAATTCATGTCATGTGTCATATGATCCTTCAGGTCATCTTCAAGCAGCCTGGAGAAGGCCATTTGGGGTGAGGAGTGGCCTCAGATAACTTGGAATCCTGGGTCTTGGCCCCACTTTAGGGACAGATGAAGTGTCCCTAACGGATTCATCCCCCTAAATTTCCACAGGTAGGATCCTGTTGTCCCTGACCCTTGTGGAAGAAAAGCCTTATGAGCTAGGACTGAGTCTAGGATCTAGCATTCCCACATAATGTCCAAATAGGCTGCCTGAGATGGGAATCATGGCACTTAGAAGAGGTTTAAGACTGGAGACAGAGACCCAGAGGAGAATGTGGGAGCAGGAAAACTGCTTCAATCCAGGGCCTCAAGTTTGCCCTCACACTATCCTAAATCTTATAGCTATATGTGAGTATGTACTGCCTTTGTCTTTTTCCTCTGGAAGAGATCAGAGGAAGCAGTAATCCATGGTCCAAGTGGTCCTCCATAGCATTGCCTTGCTCCTTTCCTTGGATCAGCAGTCCTTGAAGGGGCAAGGGATGGCTTTTAGAGAAGGGAGAAAGTGGATAGCCTTATTGGGCTGTGAAAATTAGGCTGGGGAGATAAGAAAGAGGGTCTCTGAAGAGTTCTCCCAGGGTTGGAGAAGGGAGTCCTAGAGATGTCCACACTGTACAGATCTCACAAGACCAAGAGTTCTTAGATTCCTTTGTGACATAGGCCCCTTTGAACTATAATCAGTCTCTTTCCAAGAAAATTGAAACCACACAGAATGTGGAGATGCTTGTCCATGAAGCCCATGAAACACTGGCCTG
>JAQZBX010073504.1:0-14901 GCA_029593785.1 Cabassous unicinctus | reverse complement strand
TTATTTACTTTTTTTTTTTTTTTCCTTTTTACTGGGAGGTCCAGGGATCGAACCCAGGTCCCTCCATAAGGGAGGGGGACACCCAACCATGTGAGCCACATCCATCCCCTTTATTTACTTTTATCCATTTTTAGGAGCACCTATCCATTTCAGGAGCACCTGAGCAGGCCAGGAAAGAGACTTGCCCTCCAGCCTAGAGCTGCGATTGGAAGAAGTTGGATCCACGGAGTCTTAAGAGGAAAGAGGAAGGCCAAACCCTTGCAGACATTGCACACCATCTTGCTTCAACACATGGCAACTGACTTTGGGTGAGAAATCAACCTTGAGTTGGACTCTTCAGGGCCTTGTAACTGTAACCTTTTACCCCAAATAAATACCCTTTATAAAAACCAACAGATTTCTGGTACTTTGCGTCAGCACCTCTTTGGCTGACTAATATACTGTACTTCCTCCATCTGTAAATAGATGACTTTGGAAAATTGTCACTAGGAGACCCTGGTAGAGCAAGGTTCAGGCCATTTCTTTCTCAGGAAGTAATTTGTTTGTTAAGCAAGGAAATGTGGGAGAACATAAGCTGTCTATCTTACACTATGCCATAAGAACTTGTGCAGGCTTACTATTTTGCAGTATCTCTTTGGAGAGTAGAGGAAACCTGACTTTCAGAGTTGCAATTGAGACAGGAAAAGGTGAGACTGGGTGTATTAGTCAGCCAAAGGGGTGCTAATGTGAAATACCAAAAATGGGTTGGTCTTTATAAAGGGTATTTATTTGGTAGAAGTCCACAGTTACCAGGCCATAAGCGTTAAATTTCTTCTCTCACCACAGTCCTTTGCCATGTGTTAGAGCAAGACAGCTGCCGCCATTTGCCAGGGTTTAGGCTTCTGGGGTTCCTCTCTTCCCGGCGCTGCATTTCTCTCTGGGCTTAGCTCCTGTTTCCTCCACAAGGTCAGCTGTGGACAATTAGGCGAACGGCTTGCTTCTCTTCTCCTGGGGCCTTCTTTCCAACATCAAAACTGCTTCTCAAAAGACTGCTTCTTCTGTCCTTTGCCTTGCCTTTTATATTCGATTCCCCACCCACCAAGGGGTGGGGCTCAACGCCCTACTGACGTGGCCCAGTCAACGCCCTAATCATAACTTAATCATGCCCAGATTAACAGATCAGATTACAAGCATGATCCAATTATATTTTTGGAATTCATAATTACATCAAATTCCCCAACGGTTACACTGGGTGACATCAGTGTCAATTATGTTAGGAAAATTACAAAAATGCAGGTCATCATTAAAGAGAAAAGATGTGATCAGCCTATATCTGTGGTGTTTGAAATTCGCAGCTTTTTTTTTGTCCTCCCCTCCTAGGACGTGAGGAGTGGGAAGGAGTTATGGTCTGCAATGTTTTCTTAGACCTTTGGAACAGTCCATCAGTTGAGGGAAATAATGCAGAATTAGAGGGCTGAGAAACTTGTCCGGGTAACTTTTGATCATTACTTAATGATGTCTTGAATAGGAAATAAAGAAGTCCTTCCAGCTGGTGTCTTTTTCTTTGAGTTTTGATTCATTTATTTGGAGGCCTACAAAAAAAGCTATTACCTTGGGGGCGTGGCAGGGAGATTTTGATCAGAAATTCTCATTTAAAAAGTGAAGTAGTATAGTTATGTCTAGAACTTTACCTGAACACCATCAAAGCTTATTTTGGAATTTGGGAGAAAGAGCTAATTTTATTGACCATGTGATGACATTATAATCATAGTAAACAGGGACAACAAAATAGTCTTTCTGGTACATGCCTACATGCCTTCTAAGAATACTACTGGCCCATCCTTAGTTTTTTTTAATGTTTGGGCAAGAGCTCTGTATTAGGGCTATTTAGAGGGAGGGGATCTGTTATAACCCTCCTTAAATGTGTTCAAGGCCATAGGTAGCTTACGAGTTAGCCAGTAGTGTTGCTTACTGTAACACTGAAAGGAAAGCACAAGCATGATGCAAGGTAACGCAAAATAAGAATTGATTATTTTTGACACATTTGGTGGCCTAGTGAGCACTAAGTAGCTAATTGGTGGAAATCTACTCCTCATCTAGTGACAGAAGGGCTTGGGAAACTGGGCAAGCAGGGATAAAAAGGAAATTAAGATGAATAAATCTTGAAGTAAATAAAAATAATTAATGCATAATCAATAACAATAAAACATTAAATTAGTAATAAAATTAACAAATATTGAATAAAATAATTTACTGCCCATAGGGGACTGGTGAGGAAAGCTGTTTTTCCACTCCTGAGCTAGCTGACTTGCATCTGATCTGGAGGATATGCCACTTTCCTAGGCTGATACTGAGGTATGGTCCTCCGAAACTTCTGGGAAAAGAGAAGGTTGATGGCGCAGTGAATCAGAGAAGGATGATGGGATAAATGACACAAGAGATCTGCACATCAGCCCACTCACACCTGCAACTCTTCATGCTTGAGTAATACACTTTGAATGACAGAGGCAACAATAAGCTCCCGGGGATATGAGAATATCAAGGAGAAACTACAGTCTCATTCCATGGGAAGAGATTTCCACCCTAAAGGAAACCCAAGTGAAGAATTATGGTGTGATTCCAAGATGAGGAGGACTCAAATTTCACCCTGTGTTAGGGCTTCAACTGCTTTTGTCTGGTTACTATAAGAAGATATCATTTACACAAAGGGGATTTGTTTTCTTTGTGGAAATGATCATTCCTTCCAGGCTGGCAAGAAGTCACTAGATGACTGCTCCACCCTCCTTAAAGGACTGCTTGGAGAAGAGAGGATACTTGTAAGGGCATATGATGACTTTACTGGAGGATGAGTAAAACCACTGTAACTGTTCTTGAAACATTACTTAAAAAAAGTCTGAAAGGGAACCTTTCTGAGCTTGACATATCCTATCTGGATTGGACTATTGTCATGGTATTAATCAGACTCGATAATTCCAAATTGGAGAAATATACGAATGTCAGACGTTTTATGATTGTTACTAAGGCTAAGGGGAAGGATCACACCTCTTTGTGGTAGGGAGTGAGTTTTCTCCTGGAGGGAATGGTTAGCCCCACTGTCAGTTATTCTGGGGCAAAACTCATCCTGGAATAAGAACTGAGGATCTGAGAGACCCGCTGCAGACTAGGGAAAACTCTGCTTCCCTGGGAGGCCAGGGATCATTTTGATCTAGACTTGAGGGCTTGGTATTCCGAGAAGGTGGAATGGGGCTGTGGAGTGAGTGCTTGCTATGTGAAGACAGAAGAGGACAGCAATGTAATACGTGTAGGTTATTTTTGACATAAACTTTCAATTTAGTCTTGTCAAGCCTCCAGAGGTCTTTTTAAGTGGCCGAAAGTCAAGACTTTTAGTGGTGTTCTGGGAAATGAGTAAAGGGCCTCTCATTGCACTTTGGGAGACGTGGTACAAGGAAGAGCAGTGTCTTCTCCTGGGGGCCAGAAAGGAGTAGCAGAGGTGTTAGCAGTGGAGAAAAATGGCTGTTGGGGTAAGAGAATAAGGTAGTTGGGTTCCCACACATGAGAGAAGAGCCTTCTCTAAAAGAGCAAGCGGGTAATTTGAGGGGAGCTAATTTCTAATTGGTCTGAACTAAAGTCTATGAGAGCTGGTGGCATTTGAGTACTTGTTTGCCCAGTATTCCTTACAGTTGCTTCCTCATGGTATTTATTCAATTACTGTTTATTATTATTACTATTTATCCTAAGTAATATTACTAAAGTGCTTCTGAGTTAACGTCCCATGGCAGAATCCATTTTGTGTCACAGGAAGGGCTATTCAGACCAGGCTTTTACTTGGTTTTAATTTCTACTTCTTGTCATAGATTTCTCTTCCCTTCCTAGCAACTTTGTTTCAACATCACAAAGTTGTCCTGGAAGACACTTCCCTCATCACTCTCCATGGAAGCCACGGGATGAGGGGGTGTCAGTGCAGCACCTGTGGATGCTGGGCGGTGCAAGGCAGCCTGGCCCAGTGGGCTGAGAGCCAGCTCCCTTCCCTTCCCCCCACCCCCACCAACCAGGTCAGTTATCTTCTCCACCTCCAGAGAGTCTGCCAAGACACAAAGAGAAAACTCTTCTTAACGATCTTAAGTTTTCTTTCTGTCCTAAAATTTTATAATTTTCCTGGATTCTTGCAGTCTTCTATTTTAATCTAAAAATCACTTCCCATTTTTGATCCTTTGTTATTTCTGTGTTTACTATTCAAACTAAAAAAAAACAAGGGAAAATAATGTTTCTTTTTCATTTTTGGTATATTATCTTCTTAGCAGAGACTTCTAATTGACTTTGCAGCAAATTTTTTTTTGGGAAAAGATAAGGAGTTAAAATAAAGGTATTTTGGAAATGCCCTTTATGTCTTAACAAATTGAAATTAATTTTATTATGGAAGGCATCCAGTTCTGATTACATTCAAACCAAAGCTCATGTTTTAAATAAATTTCACCAAATTATTTTACATTAGAATTCATATATGAAAAATACAAGCAATTTTAATTTATCTAAGTCATTTATGTTGTAATTATAACTGCCTATAAAGGTTCTTTCCTCAATTATAAATCTGTGTTATTTTCTATTAGGACTTTGGCTGATATACATATGATGGGCAAGTATGTACTATATAACAAAACAGGAAATTCCAAAATAGTTACTAATACGACGTTGAGTTGTATTCAGTATTCATATTGCACCTGGCATTTTGCAATGCAAATTGAAAATATTCTTATTATAGTTTCTTACAGTATTTCCGCAATTTATCACTACAACTTTTCTTTTGTAGAAGGTAAAAATGGAAGCTCAGAGCAATTGCTATATAGTCAGTGTGCTTAAAAATCTCCCGTATTACAAAGTATTAGCTAAACCATCAGAGGATAATACCTTATAGTTTTAGCTATTTGAGAGCAGTCATAGTCAAGTCAGACTCTAGTTAATCTGAAGATAAAGTTGAAATCATAGAAAAAGCACGAATACGTAGAATAAAGTACTTCAAAGACGTTTATTCCCTAAGTAGTAGGGAAAGCCATATGAAGGCATAAACAGGTTCATTAATAAAATGCACACTCAAAGGAAGTTACATCTAAGGACAAATTCATTCTTAGAAGACTCATATAAGGCCACAAAATTGGCAGCAAAGTTCTGAGTGTACTCACTCAAATTCTCGGTCCTTAAAAATGGTTAAATGTCAGAATTTCTACTCTTTGCTTTTCATTTTTGGAGTACAGAATGCCTGCTTACCAATGCCACTTGGGATGGTTTTCCTTCATCGTTTATTTTACCATGTTAGTCAAATTTGGACGGAATAAATACATTTTCTTTTTTTAACCTGGGGAGATTGATTACCCCAGAATTTGGGCAGGAGCTGAAGGGAATATCCGCCAACCCAATTACAAGTGTGTTCCTGGCAGCCAGGCAGCCCGTGTCGGGGCAGGGATCGCTGCAGGCGGATCTGGGCTGTGCAGTGGGAACGCGCGCCGCAGTGCTGGCCCCGGGGAGATCCCGGGACGAGGGCGGGGCGGGGCAGCAAGCGCCGCGGGCGGGTGAGGGGCGTGGGCGAGCCGCAGAGGGTGGGCCTGGGACCGCTTTCCCGCGAGCGAGAGCCGGGCGTCGGGGAGCGGAGGGCAGGCTCGGGCAGATTCACCAGAGGCTCCCGCAGTGATAAAACTTGAGAAATAACTAGGAGGGGCTGCTGCGCGTCTTCTGGGTCCAATCACCTCTCAGGAGCGAACCCCCTCGCCGGGCCTGAGAGGTCCACGGCGACTTAAAACCGATCAGTCGTGAGAAAAGCTTCTTCCGTGCCGCTGCACCCCGCGGCTCTCGCCTCCGCGCGAGTTCGAGCCCCGCCGCCCGCGTTCTCCTGCCCCTTGCCCCGCGCCCCGATGGCCGCCGCCGGACCCCGGAGCTCCCTGAGAGGAGCCCTCCGCGGGCAGCTGCTGCTGAGCCTCGTGGTGAGTGGGGGCCCGGGCGAGGCTCGCGCAGGCAGCCCCGGCCACCTCCTGTTGGGGTGCGGTGGGAAAGGCGGGGAGGATCCGCCCTGGTCGCCGAGCGGGGAGTGGGGAAGAGAGGGGAGTGGGAGCGAGCTGAAGGGTGTCGGCCGCGGCTCCGCTCCATATTGGGGTACAGCTCAGGGTCTCACATTAGGGCCTGGAAGAGGCAGGAGAGTAAACGAGTCCGACTCCGGGCGGAGCCTTTAGTTTGGGACAGCTCGTTCAATTGCTTGAGTTACCTGCCGCACTCAGGCTTCCCTGCGACGTCGCGGGTGGGCCTGGGGCTTGCGATTTGTACTCTGGCCCCCACCCTCACCTCCCCCGGCACCTCAGGATGGAAGGCGGCGGATAGAGGGCACGTTTGGGTGGGAAGAGAGGAAGGGCGTTTGTAGATCAGGAAAGAAAAAAAAAAAAAACAGCCGTGAAGATGGGGTTCAGGGGGCTGCTCCACAGCCCCCTCCGGGTTCTGGGTGCGCTCGGATGTGGGCGTTAGTCATTGGAGGACTGGGAGCGGTGCCCCTCGATTCCGGAGTGGGATTATCTCTAACAAACGGGCTGCCCGGCTTCGCCGTCTCTATCCAGCAGCTCGCCCAAGCCTCCATACCCGCGAGCCAGCGGGCCAGTGTTTGGGGGTTCGAGGTGGGATAGGGTGTGTGGGAATGGAGGCGGAAAGTAGGGGCTGGCCTGGAGTGGGGTTGGGGTCGGAGGTGTGCTGGGGGCGATGAAGCCAAGGTGGGGTGGAGGGTGAGACGGGGTGGGATGTGGAGAATGGAGAGTGGTAGCGGATTTAGTTGGGGCGCACTAATTCGGGCTCCGTGGAGTACTGCGAGGACACAGAGCTCAGACTTTGTCTGGGAAACCTGAGGCCAAGGACAGGATCCTTCTGGAGAGGAAGTTTGGGACAGTTTTCCAAGAACCCGAGAGACGCGAAGCAGAAAATCAGGAACCCTGAAGGCGCGGTTACGCGTTGCGCTTCAGATGTGATTAGGTTTGCGTTCCGGACGCGTGGATTGCAGCGGCGGAACCGCTATTTGCCAGCACCCAGGGTGTGCTGGGGTGCGGAGAGCAAGAGGGCCACGCCGTCTCGGCAGTGGGTCGACTCTGGCCATGCCGGTTCATTCTGGCGCCTCCCAGCAGGGCGAGTTGAAGCCACGCTTTGTGGTCTCTTTGAATCAGCGAATTGTGAATATTACATTGGCATTTGACATCTAAGATCAGTTTATGACGGGAAATTGTACAAATAAGTGCGTCGACCTGCCAGGCAACTGCCCGAACATATCTGAGCTGAAGAAATGACTTTTTACAAATGAGAACTACGCTTTGGTGCACTCTTTCGTGACATATATGAAAGCACAGATTTGGTGTATTGCCTTTTCCCTGCGGAGGGGATTGGGAAACGGGGAGAAGAAACTGCTGAGGTGCTGTGTTCCCAAGATTTTCCGTATTCGCTCGAGGGGTGGGCGTGGAAGAAGTGGCGCTGCCCAGGTTAAGGGGAGGGAGGAGGGAGGGCTGATTGGGTGTGGCAAGGCGAGATGGTGCCTATAACTCTAAATAGAGATACCATCAGTTCTCTTTTATGACATACTCGTTTAGGATTATTTTTTAAAAGCATTTCGTAAAGTTTAAATTAAATGGTGTATCGGGGGGGGGGGCTTGAATGCTGAAAAGTGTATGTAAAATGATAGTTTCATAGGTTTCATTAGGTTTCTTACTTTACACCTAATGTAAGCTATGGACTGTTATTAGTAGTACTATTTTAATAATCTGTAATCAGTTTTAACAAAAATACCACACTAATGCAAAGTGTCAACAAAAAGGGGGTATCTGAAGCATTGTGTTTTTTGCATGACTTTTCTGTAAGCCTACACCTTTTCTAATTGAAAAAAACCATGGAGCTAACAGAGAACGCAATTGTGGACGATGACTCCGGTTAATAGTACAAATAAAAGAATGTTCTTTCATGAACTAGAACAATTGTATATTACTATTACAAGATGTTACTAATAGGGTGGTATATGGGGAAAAATGCATCTAATGAAAACTATGAACTATAGTTAAAAGTAATATTTTAATATTATTTCATGAATTGTAACAAAGTTACCACTCCAATGCTGTATCAATAATAAGGGGGTATGAGGGGGAATGGGGTATTTCTGTTTGGGGTAATGAATATGCCTGAAATTGATTGTGGTGATGAATGCACACTCCAAGATTATACTAAGATCCATTGATTGAACACTTTGGGTGGATTGTATGGTGTGTGAATATATTTCAATAAAACTACTTAATAAAAAAACCAAGACCAATAGTTTGTTTGAAGAGAGCTCTTCAAAGCAAGGTCTTACACACACGCACACACACACACACACACATACACACACACACACACCGAATCTGAGAATTCTAACATGTTAGCCTTCCCACTGAGCTGTCCCACTGGTTGTGGTTGAGGAATCTTTCTAATTTGCACTTTTCTCTTCCTGCATTCCTTTCCTACCCCTTCCCCAACCACAATCTAAACCATAATCAAATACGCTTTCTAACTAATTCTCCCTTGGCCCCTCAAAAAAGTTAAAGAAAAAGGAAGGGGATAAGCTAGAAGAAACAAATTAGATGATTCCATCATAGTTGAAAGGTTTTGAATGTTTCTTAAAATGTTTTTTTTTTCTGCTTAATGTAAGGGAAATTGACAGGGATAGTGAAAACTAATTTTCATGATCCCAGCAGTCTTCTGCCCATTGCAAATAATGAGATCTTTTAAAAAAATTATTATTATTAGAGAAGTTGTGGATTTACAGAACAAGCATGCATAAAATACAGGAATCCCATATACCACTCTATTAACACCTTACATTGGTGTGGTATATACGTATGTTACAATTGATGAAAGCACATTTTTATAATTGTATGTACTAACTATAGTCCATGGTTTAATTTAGAGCTCATGGTTTGTGTTGTACAGTTCCATGATTTTTAAAAATATTATTCTAGTAACATATATATGACCTAAATTTCCCCCTTTTAAAGTCATTCAAGTATATAATTCAGTGCTGTTAATTATTATTATTATTATTATTATTATTTTAAAGATTTATTTATTTTATTTATTTATCCCCCCCTTGCTGCTTGTGCTGCTGTGTCCATTCGCTGCATGTCTTCTCTGTGTCTGCTTATCTCCCCCTTGCTGTGAGGTCTTGCCGCATCAGCCCACGGCACCGCGAGCTGGCCTGCCCTCACAAGGAGGCCCCGGGAAGCAAACCTGGGGCCTCTCATATGGTAAACGGGTGCTCTATCCATCGCGCCACACCCGCTTCCTGCCATGAGGTTGCTGCATCAGCCCACCGACCGCTCAGGCCGGCGTGCCCTCACAAGGAGGCCTCGGGACGCGAACCCGGGCCTCCCATATGGTAAACGGGGGCTCTATCCACTGAGCCACACCCGCTTCCCCTGTTAATTATTTTGATGATGTTGTGCTACCATCAGCACCACCCCTTACCAAAACTTTTCTATGGTACATTTTAAGCCTTAACTCCTTATTCCCTACCCCCACTCTATCCCCTGGTAATCTATATTCTAGATTATGACTCAATGAGTTTGCTTATTCCAATTATTTCATAAGAGTAAGATGATACAATATTTGTCCTTTTGCTTCCCTCAACATAATATCTTCAGGGCTCATCCATATTGTTGCATGTATCAGAATTTCATTCTTATTTAAGTTTGAATAATGTTCCATTGTGTGTATATACCACATTTTGTTTATCCATTCATCAGTTGATGGAATTCACAATTCCATCTTTTGGCAATTGTGAATAGTATTGCTATGAACAATGGTGGGCAAATATATGTTCTAGTCCCTGCTTTCTGTTCTTTTGGGTATATACTGAGTAGTGGAATTGCCGGGTCATATGGTAATTCTATACTTATTCTGAGGAACTATCAAATTGTCTTCTACAGTGGCTGCACCATTTTACATTCCCACTAGCAATGAATGAGTGTTCCTGTTTCTCCTCATCCTCTCCAACACTTGTAATTTTCCATTTGTTAAAAATAGTAGCCATTCTAGTGGGTGTGAAATGCTATCTCATTGTGATTTTTATTTTGATTCCCCTAATGGCTAATGATGTTAAGATTCTTTTCATGTGCTTTTTGGCCATTTGCCTGTCTTCTTTGGAGAAATGTCTATTCAAGTCTTTTGCCCATTTTTAAATTGGGTTGTCTTTTTTTTGTTTGAGGTACCAGGTATTCTTCACAACCACTGAGCTAAACCCACTCCGCTTGTTTGTCTTTGAAGGATTTCTTTATATATTAAGGATTTGAAATCCTTATTGGGTATGTGGTTTCCAAATGCTTTCTCCCATTTTATATATTGTCACTATACTTTCATGATAAAAGTTTCTAATTTTGATGAGTTCACATTTGTCTATTTTTCTCTTTTGTTGCTTGTGCTTTGGGTGTAAAGTCTGAGAAACCATTGCTTACCACAAGGTCCCTATGTTTTCTTCTAAGATTTTATAGTTCTGGCTTTTATATTTAGTTCTCTGATCCATTTCAAGTTGATTTTTGCATAAGGTGTGAGGTAGGGGTCCACCTTAATTCTTTAGCAAATGGAGATCCAGTTTTTCCAGCACTATTTAAGAGATATGCTTTTCTAATTGATAAGTGAATTTTTCTAAAGTCATTTGGAACAGATAATCCCTACATTATATAATTTGCATAAAGAAAAAAAAAGGTGGAACTCTTTTTAATTAATGTTAGGAGGATTATATGAAGTTGAAAAATAGCAGTCCAATCTCATTATGGACATACATGCAGAAAGCAAATAAATAGCATCAAACTGAACCAATTTTGTATTTAAAAATCATGTCTATGTAAGGTTTATCCCAGGAATGAAAAGATGGTTTCCAGCTTGAAAATCTATTAATGTGTTTTAACATAGTAACAGATTGAGAGAAAAACTGTATAGTCATTTTCAATATAAGTAGAAAATTATATTTATTGTTTAAAAAATTCTTAACAAATAGGAATATAAAAGAACAAACTTTCTTAACTTAATGAAGGGTACCTGGCAAAACCAAATGAACCAAAAAAGAAGAAGAAGGAAAAAAAAAACCCAAATCCTCAAAAAACCAAAAAAATAAATGAAAGAAGGAAAGGCAGAAACTTATAATTCATGGTGAAATGGTAAAAGCATTCTCTCTATTTAAAGTTAGAACTAAGACCAAGACACTCACTATATCTCTTCAGCATTGTTCTAGAGATCTTTGACAGCACACAAGATAAAAAATATAATAGCAATAATGAAAGAGGTATAAAGATTGGAAGGGAAGAAATCTAATTTTAATTTTGCAAGTGATAAGATTATCTACATATAAAATCCAACACAATCTATTGGAAAACTACTAGGACTAATAAAAATCAACAAGTTTCCTAGATATAAGATCAATATATAAAAATAATTTCTGGTGGAGGGAGTGTACTCAATGGTTGAGCCTTTCTTCTCATGTATGAGTTCCCGGGTTCAATCCCTGGTACCTCCTAAAATAATAATAATAATAATAATTTTATGTGCTATCAAAAGACCATTAGAAAAAATAAATTAAGAAAAATCTCAGCAAATTGCAAAAGGACACATATAAACACATACTACAGACAATACCATTAGATGTTTTTATGGGCACATAAATATATAATAAAAGTTTAAAAACACCAGCTTGGGAAGAATAGTTCCCTGGACAAAGGAAATGGCAATGGACTAGAGTATAGAACTCTAGCTACATCTGTAATTTCTAATTTAAAAAATGAAGCAAAAATCAAAATGTTTATGTTTAAAAACTTTGTAGGGGTAATGGCACATCTATTATATTGAATTTTAGTTGATAGAACTATTTCATAGTTAATTTTAAGAAATATGATTTAAAAAGTATTGAATATGGCTTTCTTTTGGGATTCAAAAATATCAAGTGTAGAGTTCAAATACATTTGGACCAATGAGGGCATTCTTGAAAAAACCTGTTTTTCACCCCCAAGTGACAACTGTATCCTTAAGGACAATCACAATTGTGCATATATAAAACATTTGAATTTTTTTAAAAGGCCAAACAACTTATTACTTTATTGTCACAGTTTGCAATCTAGCTATTACTTCCTGAAAATAACTTTTTGGCTGATTTAAATTAATACTACCCATACATGTTCACCCATTTCTCTGTGTTTTTGAGTATTTTTTTTAACTCTTACAAATTCAAGCAAGGATAAGGTAGATTGTAGAGAAGTGCAACAAATGTTCAACTTTAGAGATCATATTAGCACAATAATTTTGATTTATAGTATGTATTTTCATATATATGTATTTACAGTTATGTTATAATGAGTCAAATATTTTAAATTTTTGCAGAAATATTTTTCATATTTAATTGTATAAGAAATGAAATATCTCTTTAAGGTTATTATTGTGTTTTATTTTCCTGAAGTTAGTAATTTGGATTTGTAAATTTGAAAGATCTTCTCACTGCCAATTTGTAGAGGTGGGTGTGGAAAGAATCATTTTTATATCAATGGCAGTGCATTCATTTTTGTTTAAACAGCTGTATATAATTTATATACCATTAAATTCATCCGTGTTAAATATACCATTCAATAAATTTTAGTTTATTTACAGAGTTGTACAACCATCACCATAATCTAATTTTAGAACATTTCCATCACTTTAAAAGAAGCCTTATGCCTATTTAAAATCATTCCCTCTCCTACACCCAACCCTGGGCAACCACTTATTTCTCTGTCACTATATATTTGGCACTTTTTGGACATTTCATATAAATGGAATCACATAGTATGTTCATCCATGTTGTATCTTATCAACTACTTCATTCCTTTTTATTGCCCAGTGATATTTCATTTTATAGCTATACCACATTTTGTTTATCCACTCACCTGTTAATGGGTGTTTGGGGTGTTTCCACTTTTGGCTATCGTGAAAAACAGTGCTGCAGATAGTTACATGCAAGTCTTTGGGTGGACATATGTTTTTATTTCTTTTGGGAAAGAGTAGAATTGTAAGATCATATGGTAAGTCTGTATTTAGACTTCTAAGAAACTGCAAAACTGTCTTCCAAAATGGCCTGACCACTTACAATGCATATGGTTCCAGGTTTTCCACATCCTTGCTATCATTTGTTATTGTATGCAGCTTTTATTTTAGCCGCCTGTCTTAGTTGGCCAGGCTGCTATGACAACACAGTGGGTTGGCTTAAACAATGGCAATTTATTCACTCTCAGTTTTGGAGGCTGGGAGTCTAAAATCAAGGCATCAGCAGACTGTGCTGTCTCCCTGAAGTGTGTAGATTCTGGTTCTGGTTTGCTGTAATCATTGGGGTTCCTTGACTTGTGTCTCTACCGCCAGTTACATGGCAATCTTTCTCTACTTGTGTCTTCTCTTCCACTTTTCTCTGGCTTCCTGCTTTTCTGTGTGGGCTACTCTGATTGACTGTATCTGAATTTCTTCTGCTTATAAAGGACTCCAGTGATACGGATTAAGGTCCAACCTGATTGAATTGGGCTACACCTTAACTAAAAATAATATCTTCAGAAGATCCTATTTACAATGGGCTTCTCAACCACAGGAATGCAGGCTAGAATTAAGAATGTTTCTTAGTTGGAACACATAATTCAGTCTACCACACACACCTAGACATCTCATTGCAGTCCTTTTTTTTTTTTTTTTTAACTTTATTTTGTACATTTAATAATTGTAATTATAAACAATTAAAATCTAAAAAGTAAACACAGATGAATAAATATATACATTTCTCAATTAAATGTAATGGATACATATAAATTTTTTTTTTGAATCAGACAATATGTTACACAATATATTTTGTTCATAGTAACGCATTCGTACAGTATTTGTCCTTTTGTGTCTGGCTTGCTTTGCTCAACATAATGTCCTTCAGGTTCATCCATGTTGTCATATGCTTTATGACTTCATTTCTTCTTACAGCTGCATAATATTCCATCGTGTGAATAGACCATAGTTTGTTTATTCATCTGTTGATGGACACCTGGGTTGTTTCCAACTTTTGGCAATGGTGAATAATGTTACTATGAACATCGGTGTGCAGATGTCTGTTAGTGTCACTGTTCTCATTTCTTCTGGGTATATACCCAGTAATGGTACTGCAGGGACACGTGGCAAGTCTATATTCAACTTCTTTAGGAACTGCCAAACAGTCCTCCATGGTGGTTGTACCATTTTGCATTCCCACCAACAGTGAAGAAGTGTTCCTATCTCTCCACATCCTCTCCAACACTTGTAGTTCTCTGTCTTTTTAATAGTGGCCATTCTGATAGGTGTGAAATGATATCTCATTGTAGTTTTGATTTGCATTTCCCTAATCATGAGTGATGTTGAGCATTTCTTCGTGTGTTTTTTTGCTATTTGTATTTCTTCTTTGGAGAAGTGTCTATTCAAGTCTTCTGCCCAGTTTTTAATTGGGTCCTTTATTTTTCATTGTTGAGTTGTAACTTCTCTTTATATATACTGGGTATTAAACCCTTATCAGATATGTGATTTCCAAATATTTTTTCCCATTGAGTTGGCTGCCTTTTCACCCTTCTGACAAAGTCCTGTGAGGTACAAAAGTGTTTAATTTTAAGGAGGTCCCATTTATCTATTTTTTTCTTTTGTTGCACGTGCTTTGGCTGTAAGGTCCAAGAAACCACCACCTACTACAAGGTCTTGAAGATGTTTCCCTACATTTTCTTCTAGTAGTTTTATGGTCCTGGCTTTTACATTTAGATCTTTGATCCATTTTGAGTTGATTCTTGTATAGGGGGTGAGATAGGGGTCCTCTTTCATTCTTTTGGTTATAGATATCCAGTTCTCCCAACACCATTTGTTGAAGAGACT
>JAQZBX010073503.1:0-14900 GCA_029593785.1 Cabassous unicinctus | reverse complement strand
TATTAGTCTGGACATGTCTTGTTATCCAACAACAAAAACAAAAACAAAGAAGGAAAGGAAAAAAAAAACAAAAACAGTGCCATCTATTTTGCACTAAGTAACTTCAACCTGTCATTTAGATATCAAGAAATGCCCCCACCCCTCTAGATCTTTACTAATTCTCAGAATTCTAATATATATTGTTTACCATTTTAATAATAATGTTTACACACATTTTCTCATATGCAACTCCCATTTAGAAATTATCCTTGATGTAATATTGCTGGATTTGTATGTCAGACCACTGCATGGAGGGTCAGTCATTCATCCCTGTAACCAACACTAGTTCTTTACAATTCACTCATTCTTTCATCACAAGCCATGTGGTTTCAATGCACTTTACTTTTTATTCAATTAAAAAGAATTTAACAAGTCAATTATTCCTAAACAAAACTTTTGAGTATTCTACCATTTTCTTTAAGAGCTCAGCAAATATAAACATTCAATTTCAATATAAAATCTTTTGAAACACCTTTAAAATTTTTAAACAATTTTACTCGGCATCTCTTTGTTTGTAATCACTGAGCCCATGAAATTCAAAGCCATACAAATCCTTGCACTACTAACAGTCATAAGCCTGAACCTCTTAAAAAGTATCCTTGGCTAATGTTTTGGAATCCAGTTAAAATTGGGAAACGAGTGGGATTCAGAATACCCTGAGCATAAACTATAGTGCAACACTTCAAAAGAAGTTCAATTTTTCGTCCAGAAAGAGGGGTGGCAGTCAAAAGGAAAAAAGGGGGGAAGGGAGGGGAGGAAGGGGACAAAAAGCAAATAAAATCTGCCTTTATTACACATGCATGAAACCAAATTCCTTTGGAAAAATAATGACTTCGGAGGACTTCCAGACCAGTGAGGTAGGGTCCAAAGTGGGAAAACGCATCTGCCCTATATAGACTTGGAGACCTCTCAGTCTGGGGGAAAGAAGGAAAGGGACCTCCCCTGCGGGCCCAGCTGTCTTCTCCCTGTGCAGGCCCCGTGCCAGGAGACAGGGGCAGCAGAGGGCACACCTGCCCCAGAGTCGTAGAGGGTGGAGTCTCATGCCCAGGGCGCGGAGCAGGGAAAATCAGCTGGTGACTTCTTTGCCCATAAAGTGCACTGGGGGACAGGGTCCTGGCCGGATCTGTAAACACTCGACTGACACTTGTTCACTCCTCCTGGCTGAAGGTCCATCCCAGGGTGGGCTGCGGCCCAGTCGGAGGGGGCAACGCAGGGCGAGCGGGGACCGCAGGAGGCGCCCTAGGGGCTGCGTCTCACGCCCGGGGCTCGGGGAAGCTGCGGAGCCTCACCACGGGTTCTAGCTTCACTGGCAGGGCCTGGCGTGCCCGGCGCCTCACCGCCGCCAGGCTGCGCTGGCCCACACGTCGCTGCGGACGCAGATGGTGGGGAAGGTGGTCAGTGTAGGAGTGGCTGCCCTACAGATCTCCTCCTGGGTGCGGCCCCCGAAGCAGGGCCCGGGAGCCACCGGCTTGGCCGTGCAGCTCTCCTCGGGGGCCGGCGGCGGCGGCAGCGGCTTCCTCCTGCGGGCGGCGGCCGCCCGGGCTCCGCGGCGCCTCCTCCTGGCCCCCGCGCCCTGGACCGGCCAGTGCGTCGGGCCGCGGGCGGCGGGAGTCCACGGGGGTCGGGGACCAGGGCTTGGCAGGAGGAGTAGCCCTAAACATCCTTACTGCGCAGGATGTGTGGGGAGAACTGATGCTTGAGGCTGCAGAGAAAGCTCCAGAGCTCCGCATCAGAGCTCATGAACTCCGTGCTGCTGGGCACGAAAAGGTTGAAGACGTCGCCCAGGGCCTTAGTGCTGTCGGCCTGCGACAGTACACAACCTTCTCCTCCCGCGCCTCTATCCCGGTGCCTCCTGCCGCCCTAGGGCCTCCGCCCGGGATGGCCAGGGCCGGGGCCGCCAGGGGCCGGCGCTGGCGCTTCTTCACACTGCGCGGCAGAGGAGGCCACTCCGAGCCGCCCGGTGTAGCCCTGTCCCGCCCGCATCCGCCTCCGCGGTGGTGTTGGCTGCTGGCGCCTCCCGACTGCCAGGTCTCTGGCTATATTTTTTGCCTCTGCTACCGTCCCACCCCCTCCCTGGGCGGAGGATGGGGGTGAATATCCAGCCACACAGTACAAGATGGCATCCGGCGTCCACACCCTGGGCTTTGTCATTGGATGGCACCTTGGCCCCCTGGTTTCTCTTCTCCTCTCTTCCTCTAATGTATTTGTGTGTGTGTGTGTGTTGTATAATTCCTTTGCAAGTATTTTCAATTTGCAAGTATTATTTTTTTAAATGTTTTAAAAGATGCGTATGTTATATAAATGTTACACAAAAATTTAATCTCATCCATCATGTCTTTCATTCCCATAAGTTCTGTTACATCTCTTTGAATGTGTTCAAATTGTTCTTTATGCTCACCCAGTGTCTACTTTATATCCTTTATCTCTTTAGTCATATGTTCACTCAATTCTTTGAATTGATTGAGAAGAATTGTGTAATTAGCATTGATTGTCTTAAATCCTGTATCTCTTCAGTATATTTGGTTGTTCCTTTGGCTGGGTCACCTCTTCCTGTTTCTTGGTATGACTTGCAATTTTTTTGTTGATATGCAGGCATCTGAATATATTGCTTAATTTACTCTGATGGCCAATTTCTCTCTTGACTTTTTTTTCCACAGCATGTTTTTGATATTTTTTCAACTAATCTAAGTCTTTAAAAATTTAATAACTAAATAATTTTAGTTATTAAAATCAGGCCAGGGACTCACTAATGGGGTACAGATTTTTTTCCCAGGAGTACAGAGATAAACTGAAATAGTTTTTGTGCACACAATTTCTAGACTGGCCAGCAGATGGCACGCATCAGTACACCTTTCCACGGCTGTCTTTCAATCTCTGTTTTCCTTTGTTTTGGTCTGGCTGGAACTGAGATTCAATTTTGGCTCAGCTGGCCAAATTCACTTAAGAAAATGCTCTCAATTCCCCTATATTTTGCCTTGTAACAGCTGACAGGGAGGAATATGTCTGATCACCTCTCAGCTACAGTGGGCCAGGGGTTTTTACCCCATTCCAATACCTTGGAAGTGGTGGAGGGGAGACCTTCTTAGTCACTGCAGGGGTTTGCTGTTTCAGGTTCTTCATTTATTCATCCCTCTCCCTCATGGGAATTGTATAGCACAGTCTTAGTGTGCTGACCCCCAAAGCACATCACTTGCATAGATTTTGGCTCTTTCTCTGTTGGTTTTGTAAGAGTTTAGCCCTGCCTGCCTAAATCAACACCATCTTTCCACAATCTCATTGCAATTTTTTTTATTTGCATTTACCTAATAGCTAGTGATGTTGAGCATCATTTCATATGGTTTTTTACTATTTGTATTTCCTCTTTGGAAAAGTGCCTTTTCACATCGCTTGTCCATTTTTAAAAAATGGGATGATTGTCTTTTTATTTTCAAGATGTGGGATTTATTTAATATATGCTGGATTTTAGGCCCTTATCAGATAAGTAGTTACTAAATATTTTCTACTATTGAGTTGGCTGTCTTACCATTTTCTTAACAAATTCCTTTGAAGTGCGAAAGTTTTGTTTTGTTTTGTTTTTTAATTTAGGAGATGTCCCATTCATCTAATTTAATCTCATTACTTGTGATTGGTCTGTTGAGTTCATCATTTCTTCTTTTGTTAATGTAAGCAGCTTTTGTGTTTCTAGGAATTTTTCCATTTCATCTAAGTTATCCATCTTGTTGACATACAATTTTTCAAAGTATCTTCTTATGATACTCTTTATTCTTGTAGGATTAGTGGTGATATCACCTCCCTCATTTTTTAATTTATGTATTTTTATCTCCTCTCTTTTTTCTTTTTTAATATAGCTTAGAGTTTCCAGGGAAGATTAGGAGGAAGAGCTGGCTAATTGCACTAAGTACCGATGTATTACACTTTCTGTGCAGGCTACTGTCACTCATCCCTCCAACTTGTGTCATACTGCAGTGAGGTAATAAACGCCAGGCCCTTTTTAAAATTGCTTGTGCTGAAACGGGATATGCAGATCTAGTTCCTCAAGAATTTGTGGTGTGCAGTCAGTTCACTGAGCACTGCTTTTAATTAGCTACTTTAGCTCACTGGGAGAATGCCCCTGAGGGCAGTCCTGTTCCAACTTAGCCTAGACAAAAGTAGCAGAGGACACTTAAGGAGAGTATATTTCTTCAATACTGTGGAATAAAGTTAAAGGGCTCCAATAATTGGACAAGTGCTGAAACAAGAAAATGCAACTTCAAAGAACCATAGAACAACATCCCAAACCCTTCTTGGACTGTCCATTATTCCTTCCCCAGGTTAGTTTGGAGTCAAATGATGCTTTCTTTCTGATTCCTTTGCCTTTTCCAGCTGGGAAAGACAGACTTGGGTTCCTTTACAACAAGGAATGAAACAGAAACATTGGAGTTGAAGACTACAATATCTTAACTGAAAAACTCCCAGGAAGAATTCAATGGCAAGTTGAAGATAACAGAAGAGTTAGTGAACTCAAATACAACACTGAGGAACAAAAAGAGAAAACAAGTAGAACAATCTAAAATAGCCTAAGATAACTGTGGGACACCATTAAGTATACCAATATATGTATTGTGGGAGTCTAAGTGAAAAAGGAAAAAGAGAAAGCTGCAGAAGGAATATTCAAGGAAATCATAATAAAATTCTCAAACTTGGAAAACAATGTTACTAGGCACATCCAAGAATCCCTTCAGAAACTAAACAAGATAAACTTGAAGAGAAATATAACTATACATATGGAGGTCAGACTGTCAAATGCAAAGGTCAATAAATGAGTACTGAACTAGCAAAAGTAAAGCAATGTATTACATACAAAAGAGTCCCAAATAGATTAAGAGATATTTTTTCATCAGAAATAATTCAAGCATGGACATAGTGTGTTGAAATATTTAACGTGTTGAGTGGAAACTATTGTCAACCAAGAATATCATATCCAGTAAGACTTTCTTTAAAAAAAAAAAAAAAAAGAAAGATTAAGACAATCTCAGAAAAAGAAAAGCTGAGGGAGATCATTAACACTAGACAGGCCCTACCAGGTATATTAAAGGGAGTTCTTCAGACTGATAGCAAAGGATACTACACAGTGGATCAAAGTGACATAAATACATAAAAGTCTGGTAAATTTAACCATCTGGGTAATTATAAACACAATTAGTATTGTATGTATGTTTAGTTATATGTAGCTACACTTCTTGCTTTTTGTAAAATATAATGATAAATCTATGGTTTCAGACATAAAGTACCAATATATAATTTGTAACAGATACCAAAAAAGTAGAGAGAGAGTGGGGTAAAAGAACAGTGTAGGTATATGCTATTGAAGTTTAGTTGTAATTAAATTTTTAAAAAGAGTGTTATATATTAAGGTTGTTATATTTTAATTCCATAGTAACTACAAAGAATTAATATGGAAAATATACCCAGAAAGAAATGAAAAGGCACTCTATATGGTACAATATAAAAAATCAAATAAATATGAAATTAGGTATTAATGGAAAACACGAAGTTCAAAAAGTTATGACTTACAAAGACTAAATAGAAAAATGGAAGAAGAACGTCCTCCATTACTGGTAGTTACTTTCAATGTAAATAAATTAATTAAATTCTCCAGTCAAAAGACTGAGAATGGCAGAATAGATTAAAAAGCATAAAAAACTATATGCTGTTTATGAGCCTCACCTTAAATTCAAAGATATAGCAGGTTGAATGTGAAAGGATGGATAAAAATATATACTGTGAAAGTAGTAATCAAATGATAGCTGGGATAACAATATTAATATAAGATAAAATAGACTTAAAAACTGTTACAAAGTTCATTATATACTGTTAAAGGAGTCATTTAAACAATAAAACAAAAACAATTGCAAGTATATATTCACCTAATAGCAAAGCCTCAAAATACATGAACAGACTTGCTTGGAGTAATAGATGGTTCTATATTAATAGTAGGAGACATAAGTACACCAGTTTCAATAATGGATAGAACACCTATATGGAAAATCAGTAACAAAGTAGAATACTTGAACAATGCTCTAAACCAACTATACATGTAGAACACTTCATCTCAAAAGCAACAAATTCTCTACTGGTCATGAATCATTCTCCAGGATAGACCATATATTAGGTCACAAAACAAGTCCCAATAAATTCAAAAATCTTGAAATCATGCAATGCATCTTCGCTTACAAGAATTGAAAGAAGCTAGAGATAAATAATGGAAGGAAAAATAGAAAATTCATAAATATATGGAAATTAAGTAACAGTACTCTAAAAAGAACAATGGAGCAGAGAATAAATCACAAAAGAAATTAGGAAATATCTTGAGGTGACTGAAAATGAAAGCACAACTACCTATATTTATGGGATGCAGCAAAGGCAGTGCTGCATTTATAAATTTATAAATCTAAATCCTTACATTAAAAAAGAGAAAAGTTTTCAAATTAGGCACCTAACTTCAAAACTGGAGAACCAAGAAATGAACAATAAATTAAACACAAACCAAGCAGAAGTAAGGAAATAACAAAGATTAGAGTAGAGGTAAATGAAATAGAATATAAAAATAGAGAAAAATACACATAACCAAATGTTTGTTCTTTGAAAAGATCAAATAATGGTGACAAAAATTAGCTAGACTGTCAAAGAAAAATAGAGAAAAGGCACAAATAAATAACATCAGAATTAAAAAGGGGGACACCCCCACCATTACCACAGAAACAAATGAGAACCCAAAGATAATATCATGAACACCTGTATGCCAACTATATGCCAACAGGTTAGGTAAGTTAGATGAAAGGAGGATTTCAGAAGGTAATGCTTAGGCTTTATGTATACTTAGACTTAGTTTCATTATTACAGGGATGAAGTTCATAAGTGCAAGCTGCAATAATCAAAACAACATGGTACTGACAGAGGACAGATTTATAAATCAATGGATCAAATTGAGAGGTAAGAAATCAACCCTCACGTATTTGGCCAAATGATTTTTTACAAGGTTGTCATGTCCAATAAATTGAGAAAAAATAGTCTTTTTGCTCAGAAAACTGGAGATATATATGCAAAAGAATGAAAGTAGACCCTCACCACATATCATATTTAAGAATCAACACAAAATGTATCAAAGATTTAAATACAATAATCAGAACAATAGCACTCCTAGAAGAAAACATAGGGAAGCATCTTCAGGACTTTCTGTCAGCCAGTGGTTTCTCAGATTTTATAGCCAAAGCCCAAGTAACAAAATAAAAAATAGATAAATGACATCACATCAAAATTAAGTACTTTTATGCATCAAAGGACTTTGTTATGAAAATAAAATGACAATCTATCAATGGAAGAAAGTATTTGAAAGGCACATAACTAATAATGTTTTAATATCCAGAAAATGAAAAGAAAACCTACAACTCAACAACATAAAGACAAGGAACCCAATTAAAATATTGCCAAATTACTTGAACAGACATATCTCCAGAGAGATAACAAATGGCCAAAAAGCACATGAAAAGATGCTTAACATATGTAGAGGCTTGGAGTTATGTACCCCAGATAAACATCTTTTTTACTTAATCCATTCCTGTTGGTGTGAACCCTTGTAAATAGGACTTTTTTCATGATATTACTTCAGTTATGGTGTGGCCCAGCTCAACCAGGATGGGTCTTAATCTTATTACTGAAGGCCTTTTAGGAAAAGTCACAGAGAGAGAGAAAGCCACAAAGTTAGACAAAAACTGTAAGTCAACCAAACTGTGAAGCCAGGGGAGGCTGCCATGGGCATTGTTATGTGACAATAAAGCTCAAGGGTCACTGGCAATCAGCCCCATATAGCCACAGTCTTCTTAGAAAAACAAAGCCTTATGACATCTTTGTTTTTTACTTTTCCTAGTCTCAAAACTGTGGACAAATAATTTCTCATTGGTTAAGCCAACCATTTGCATTGTATTTGCTTTACTAACCAGGAAACTAATACAACATCATTAGCCATTAGAGAATTGCAAACCAAAATAACAATGAGATACCTTTTCACACACACTGGGATGACTACTATTAAACAAAGAAAGAAAGAAAATTGCCTGTGTGGAGAAATAGGAAAATATATTAATTGTTGGTGGTGATGTAAAATGGTGCAGCTGCTGTGGAAGACAGTTTGGCAATTCTTCAGGCATTCTAAATATATAAAAATATGACCCAGAAATTCCAATTATTGGTATATATCCAGGAGTTTTGAAAGGAAGAATTCAAACATATATTTGCCCACTAATGTTCATAGTGGCCATTAGTCACACATACCCAAAGATGGTAGCATCCCACCTCAACCAATGAATAGAAAAAACAAAATGTGGTATATTTTGGGATGTATATAGAAATATTGTTCAGCTATGAAAATAAATGAAGTAGTGATGAATGTGGCAACATGGATGAACCTTGAAGAAATCATGCTGAGTGAAAAAAATGCAACACAAAAGGACAAATATTGTGTGATTTCACTGACATAAAATCATTAGTATAAGCCAGAAATTAGAATATAAGTTACAGGGGGCAGGGTCGGGGTGAGGAATGAGGAGTATATATTTAAATTGTAGAGAGTTCTTATTTGGGATTATGGAAAGATTTTGGTAATGTATGGTGGTGATGGTAGCACAACATTGTGATCATACTTAACTGTATGCAAATATATATTCAATGTAGTTAAAAGGGGAAGTTGGGGGCTGAAGATATGTTACTGGAATGAAATTTAAAAAAAAATCAATATCACTATGCAGATCAGACAGTAAACTCTAAAGTAAACCATAGAATGTAGATAATAGTAAAATTATAAAAAGTATTATTTCAGCAATCACAACAAATGTACCACACTAATGTAAGATGGTAATAATAAAGATGTATACAGGAATTCTGTATTTTATGCATGACCTCTCCATAAACCTACAATTCTATAATTTAAAACGTCATTTTAAAAAGCATTCATAAAGCTGTTCATATTGTAAGCTTTTTGCTTAATGTTTTGTGTGTCCTGGTTTAAGGAAGAGTAGATGATAGAAAGTAATCAAGATATTTTGTATCATAGAAATTTTATGTCCATTTATGATGAATGCATGTGTGTGTTTGTGTGTGTTTGTGTGAGGTGTATGCATTTATGACTAAGAGACCAAAAGTCTAGGAAGAATTTTCTTTATGAATTTCAAGGAAAGTTTATGATCATTTAATACTACCATTGCATGGTATGGATAATAAAACCAATATCTAAGGGTGTTGTTTTTTTCTTGGTACAGAAACAAGAGGTAAAAGGCTAATGGTGTTTTCAACATTTAAAAAAGAAAATTTTATGTGATCCTACATCTATTGAATGAAGAGTTTGGGAAATATGTCAAAAGAATAATTGTTAATATATGGAATGATGAGAAAGAAAACTTGGCAATACTGAAGAAAGTGAATTGTTAAATTGCCTTGTATAATGTGTAAAGCACAAGAAGAATGAAACACCATATATTTGGGGAAAAGCAGGTAACAATTAACACATAGAAACTCAAGGTGGAAAGTAATGGTGAAGTCAATCTCAGTGGAGATAGATTAAGATAGAAAATCAAATGAAATGATAGTGAGATAGGGAAAGTCTCCTCCAAGGAAGTGACCGTCTCTGGGTTACATGGTATGTTCAGACACTGGAAAAGAGAAGGTGGAGTGTGAGTGTTCATGTAACCATCACAATCATGGTGAAAACTAGCAATTATTACCAAGCAAAGAAAAATGAGTTGTACTTCAAGCATTGTAATTCTCCCCTCTCATCCACCTCATTCTTCCACTATACATTCTTCAAGTAGTCAAGAGAACAGCATGAAGAGAATGAGAATATTGTAGAGAGTCCCAAGTGTCACACACCACCCATTTACAACATGATGTGGCTATTGGTAGAATTGAAAGATTTCCTTCCTGCAGCAGTTCATGAGTATTTGCATTTTGAAATGCAAAAATAATCAAGACATTATACTTTTATTTTGAACATTACACTAGGTAGAGAGAGTTTAGGAAATGATCTAATTATAACTTTACTATCCACTGTATATTTAGGTTGCAATTCACATACAAAGGGCTAATATAAATTATTTTGAAAACAAAGTGACTGTGAAAAAAGCAACTTGAAAGAGTAGACCACAAAAAAGCACAAAATAGAAAGAAGAAATTAATGGTGTCATGCTGCTATATTCATAGATATAGAATCATTTATTTACCGCTTGGTTATAATCTTCTTAACTTAGCTCAGGTTTTTTTTCACAATATAGATTGATCAGAAACTTTCACTCTTCTGAATATTACTAGGTATGTGGACATCTGGGATGATTTTCCTTTATCAATCTTTTACCTCCTCCTTACTATTGAGAGGTTTTGAAATAGCAAGTCCAGGAAATCCAGCAGTTATATACATAATCATCTGAGTTTTCTCCATGGACTCTAAAGTACCTCCTGAAAGAAATACTTCAGTCTCTGAGTGAATATGGCCATATTATTGCAGTGTTCAACCAGTGTTCAGAAAGATTGCAAGATCTTTGATCAAAATATGAAATATTTTATTAAAGGACAATATCCAGACAGAGTATTTTAGTACCAGAAATATTCTTAAAGTATTTGAAACAAAATGTGTTTTTCCTAACAAATGTAGATTAATTTTTCATATATCCTGTAGACACAAGATGTCTGTAAAAGAGAATGTCTGAAAGAAAAACTAAGATCTTTTATTTATATTGTTCCCTTGCTAAGAGACAGATCCTTGGGGAATCCTCTCTATTCCAACATTATTATATAAGAACATACAGTCTAGAAGGATGATGGAGGAGTAAAATATAAGCTTTGTCCATTCTTGCTTGAAGTCAACTTTATTATAGATAGAATTACATTTGTGGGGAACATTGGACATAGTCCAGGTGGACCACTGAATTTAATTTGCACACTTTGTAGCAATAAAAAATCAGGTCAATGTGGAAATGAGAAATGAAGTTACCATTATTCTATTATAATATAGAGTTCACCAAAACTTTCATCATATGTATACTAATACAATATAATCTTTGTTAAGGACTATAATTATGAGGAGTTATTAGTAACTATACACACACACACACACACACACATACATATATAACTATTTCAACTTCAAGTAATATCTTCAAAATAAATTCACAAAATTAAGGAAACAGAAATATATAAAAAAACAGAGATAAAATATCAAGGTAACACCTGATAATATTAATTACATCTACTGATTTTCATAGTTTTGATCACAAAGACATATTTCTTCTAAATTAAATTTGTTAGAAATTTTTGTACAAAGAAAATCAACTAGTTTAAGTCAAAGATCTGTCTACCCCCATAAATTTTACAAAAAAACCCACACAACCTTTAAAACTGAAATAATATGTGACATACAATTCTATGTTCATTAAAAATTCAAATCTTGAACCTTGAATATCTTCCCACAAAGATAATTTTATGCCTACTTAGATTCAGTGTTGAATGGTTCCAATCAATGAAGAAATGAATAGCACAAATATTACACAAATAAATAAAGGGAAATGGCTTCCAAACTTGGTTCATAGTAGCATTATAAAAAACAGAATATATATATTTGAAAAAAACACTTAAATAATCCTAACCAAAATATTAGAAATTTAATCTAATGTAATACAGAAAAGGAATACATCATGGACATGTTATATTTATTCCAGGTATGTCATATTGGAAAACTTTAAAAATTAATGCATATATTGAACCACTATAACAGGATAAAAGGAGAAATGTTAATCATCTCATTCACTGCAAGAAAAACATTTGATAAAGTCAAATTTAAAAGCTGCATCAAAATAAAAGTAAGGGGAGCCTTTTAGAATTGATAAAATTATCTACAAATAATCAGAATTTCCACCTTCAGAGGCTGAACAAATTCCCATAGGGCCACCTTTCACACATAAAATGACTATAAATTCTAGAACAAATAAATGCCTATCTATAGATTCTAGAGAGCAACCAATAGGTTAATACACTCTTGGGAGGTTGACTATAAGGAAGATTAGAATGTCATTGAATGAATTTCCCAATTTTACCTCTTTTATACAGAGAGAGGTCTTAAAATTATACTTTGTGGGTCAACAAAAACTCCCACACAAAACAAATAACTTTGGAATTTGAAGAACAAAAAGATATATTCTGAAGTTATTGTGTTTTCTGAAAAGTGAAGGAGGAAACCCTAAAGGAAAATCCAGTTGTGATATTTACAGAAACTTGAATAAACTGGTTTCAAATTACTAGTTTATTCTCAATTTATCCAAAAGACAGCAAGAAGCCTGAGAGATGGTCAAAGAATATTACAGATAATTGAACTTCTGCCAAAAAGATAATTCAAAGTTAATCAATGTATTCAACATATTTTTTTAAGCATTTATTTTACTTTTATCCATTTTTAGCACCCCCCCCCCATTTTTTCTGTTTTTGTGTCCATTTGCTGGGCAATTCTCTATGTCTGTTTTGTGCTCTCTCTTCCCATCCTTCTCCTCCTGTTTTCACTGAGATTTAAACATGGGAACCTCTGATGTTGGAAAGAAGTGTTCTGCCATCTGCTCCACATTTGTTCCTGGTTTTTTGACACACCTTTTCTTGGCTATCCCTTTGTGCCACTCTCCAGTTATGTCATCATCTTGCTGTGTGGCTTGGTGGGGCCTGGCATTCCCACACACAGGGTCTGGCGATGTACCCATGCATGGGGCCTGGCGGCATACCCACTCATGGGGCCTGGCAGTCGGTGCGCCTTCTATATATATTTTTTTATTTTACCAGGAGGTCCTAGGGATAGAACCCAGGTCCCTCCATGTGGGAGATGGACGTCTAATCATTTGAACCACATCTGCCCCCCAACCCAAAATATTTTAACACATTTTATTCTAAAGAGGAAAAATGGTATTGCCATGTAAATTGATATAAGGATGCACTTAATAAATTTAAACATTTATGATAAAATCCGTCAGAAAACTAGGAATAGAAGAGAAATTCCTGGACCTAAGGATGTCCAATTCTGTGTAACAAGACAATAGAAGCAAACATATCTAGATTGTATAAAAGGAAATTGAAAATGTCCCTATTTTATTTTATTTTATTTTTTTATATTTTTATTTTTTGTTGTTGTTGTTTTTGTTTTTCCTATTTTAATACAATATCAATGCCAATGTGGAATATGCAAAGGAATTGAAAATTAAAAACAGAAATAAAATAATTCCTAGAATTAGAGTGTTGAGGAAAAATGCAGGACACAAGATGAAAACATCAAAATCAATGATATTTATATATGGTAGCAACTGTACAATTTGAAATTTGAAACAAAAATTAAACATATGTGAATGTATACAATTATCTATATTTACATATTTAAATGACTAACAATAGAACATATTTCAGGATAAATCTAACAAAATATTTAAAGGAAATCTATGCTGAAAATTGGAAACATTTATGGAAGAAATCAAAGAATGCTTAAATCAATAGAAAAATAGTGCTCATAGATTGGAAGACCCAACATGGTAAATATGCCTACACCCCACAAATTGATCTACATATGTAAAATGTATCTAATAAAAATTCCAGCAAGATTTTTTGGAGATTTTGACAAGCTAATTCTAAAATTTACATGAATAAGCATGTAACATGCTAACATAATTTTGGAAAAAAAAAAATTGGAGGAACTGATTTGAATACTTATTGTAAAGTTATAATAATCAAGATAGTGTGCTTTGGCATATTGACCAACGTAGAAAAAGAAAGAATAGAATTTAGAAATACATCCCAAAATATGGAAAATTGTTTTTTTTTATTTTTCCATTTATTTTTAAAGAAGATTTAGATTACATAAATATTACATCAAAAATACAGGAGATTCCCCTATACCCCACCCTCTCCCCTTGCCATACTTTCCCCCATTAACAACAACTTTCATTAGTGAGGTACATTTGTTACAACTGATGAATCATATTTAAGCATTGCTACTAACCATGGTCTGCAGTTTATATTATGGTTTATACTTTGTACCACACAATTTCAGAGGTTTTGAATAAACCTTCATCCATCATTGCAATGTCATGCAGAACAATTCCAGTGTCCCAAAAAATGCCCGCATTACATTAATTCTTCCCTCTCCCTCTCCTCAGAAACTCTGATGACTGCTGTCTTTATATCAATGTTAAAAGTTCCTCCATTACTAGAATAATAGTAAGTCTATTTGGTCCATATTTGCATTTCCCTGTTATGTTTGTTCATTCTTCAATCTTAAGGATTTTGGGATGGTGATGCGCATCCTGCTTTTGATTGAGAGGGGGCGAAAATCCCATGGGGCAGATGAATGGAACTGTCTTGCTTGCAGTTGTAGATATTCTCTGTTTTTTGGTTTTGTTTTTGTTTTTGTTTTTGCATTGGCATTGTCCATCAGCATGCTTTTGTTGTCTTCGGCAAGTCCAATAACCCAGATATCAGGTGTTTTGTGTGAGTAGGTGTTTTTCTCTCTTCTGTGGTTTTCAGTCTGGTGGATAGATTTGTAACAATCAGGGAGGCCAGCCTATGTTTCAGCTTTGACAGCAGCAGCTTTGGCTTCAATTGGCACTAACAGGAGGCTAAGAGAAACATTCGGTTCCATTTACCTTTCTCATTTGCTTTGTTTATTTTTTTTGTTTCCTCTTTCTCTTTACTTCATTCCCCTTTTCCCCTTTTCCCTTTTTCCCTTTTCCCCTTTCTCCCTTTCTCCCTTTTTCTTTCTCTTCTTTCTTTCTTTCCTTCTTCCTTTCTTTCTTTCTTTCTTTTTCTTTCTT
>JAQZBX010073502.1:0-14892 GCA_029593785.1 Cabassous unicinctus | reverse complement strand
AGATTTAGTTTTGATAACGATGGTTTTTTTTTTTTTTTTTAACAAAGCATCTTAGTGATTCTCATGGGTTTGCTCAGTAAGTTCGAAATAGTCCCTCAGATTTTCCTTTTCTTTGCCTCTTTTGTCTGCAGTTTTCATTTCTAAACGTTAACACTAGATGGCTTTCTTATGACAGGCATTTAGTAAATTGTTCTTTTGAGTTGCCTATGTCTGCAATCCCGGCTGCATTTTTTCGTTTTTAGAATTTGTAATGGGAAAAAGAAATCTCCAAAACTGTTGCTTTCCTTGAAGTATATTACTTCCTTATAAAACCTAAACAAACCAATATCTAGGCAGCTATCAAAAGGTGGCTTGTTGTTTCTTGCATTCCTAAAGATGAATTTCAAGAGACAACTTGGCTCTTATATTTAGTCACATATTTAAGAAGGTCTCTTTCATGTTTTGGCTAATTTGAGGAATTTAAAGTTCCACAGGGAGTTTTGTAATTCTGTTTAGAAAACATGTCCTCCTTGAGGTGCTTATTGCTTGATTTTGTAGGTCACTGCTTGATTCAGAGAGGTGTAAGAGTATTTATTCATTGGAAAGTACAATCTCACTTGAGTTTTGCATACAAATGGCATTGCCTTCTCCTAAAGATTCTGTGGTGCATTTGGGGAAGAGATGTAGTTGAAGTATATATGTGTGATTCGTACTAAGGATTGTGTTAGGGGCATCCTCATTTCTTTCCCTCTGGGTGATACTTCATTTTTCATTTCTAAGCAAATCCCCCCTTTTTGGGAAGTACAGTAGCCTGTAGGTGGCCACTTCAGCAGCAGCAGATTCCCAGTCATGTTTTAAAGTACTTTTATTCTTAAAGCAAGACCATGACAACCTGTACAAATCTTTCCTGTGTATTAGACCTCACATTTATTTATAAGCTGAAGAAATATCTTCAAATTATCTGTATGACTGTCATATATTGTATGCCTTGCCCACCTTAGTATATGACATGTTGACTTTCTTCTAAATTAGTATAGTCATAAATCGCTGAAAGAAAAAAAATTACTGAGCAAGCATTTGGAAAGTAGGAAATGAAATAACAAACAGCTTTTATCAGTACCCACATGCTACCTATAGATGGAGTGAAATGAACTTGGATAAGAACAGTTTAAGCATTTGGTCCAGAAAATAAAGCAAGAGATAAATTACAGGTATGGAGATGGAGCTTCTGGCTTTGGATCTGAGCCACAGATTTTCCCCAGATGATTTTAGTATATATTTTTCATTAAATGAATCTATGTTTATTAATTTTATGGAATGTAACATTTTGTCTTATAGGGAAATTATCAGAGCATCATGATTTGGCACACATGTTGTTTATTATTATTGTGGTTAAAAATGTGTAATATGGATTTGGAAGGTATTTTTTTCCCCCTAGACTGTAATGGAATTTTGAAGGGTTCCTTGATACCTGAGCTTGGTAAACACCTGTCTACTTAGGGGATCCTTTTATCTGAGGCAGATAAGGGAACTAAGTTATTCATTATGAAAAGCCAACTATTCCTGAAAGAGGGCATTAACTAGTAAGTTACCCTGAAAGGACAGTTGTTTGGCAATGGCAGAAACTCTTCTAAAATTAAGTGCTGTGTTTGGGAATCAAAACTAGTTTAAAAGGGGTTGTGTTTACTGCATACTTTGCAATAAACTATGTGTTCCTGTCTCCATAGCCATAATTGATAAATGCAAGGTTTTTTAGAGACTGAGGAAGGCACTGAGTCTTTGAGTTTATTTTCTACTCATGGTGGTGGTTTAGGCTTACAAATCCTGTTAAAGACATGCTAATTTTGAAGAAAATTTAGACTGTTTTTGTTAACTGAAAAGCAAAGTTGTTTTTTCTTTTTTGAACTTGAATGAAAAATGAATTACATTCCTAAGAATACAGGGAACAATGTTCTGGATTTTCTGCTTCTCCTAATGTGCCTAATTCCGTTGCTGAGTGATAGAGTAAAAAGAACATCATTCAGGGGGACAGGAACTTCAAGTTTCTCTGCTCTGCTGCCTGTTCCTTAAATAACATTTTGATAAGCCAGTTACTTTCTGAGCCTCAGTTTCTTCATCTTAAAACAAGTGAGTTTGGCTAAAGTATTTCCATAATGCCTCTCAGTGCCAAAGTTTTAGGGACCTGTATCATTTAAAATAAATATTAGAGTAATGAAAATGACTGTTTGGAATAGTTTATATATATATTTTTTCATGATTGTCTTTTCTTTGCCTTGGTTTCTAGATCAGTAAGTTTGTATATAAACACTCCAAAGAGTTACAGCTACTTGATGTACCTTGAAATTTTTTATTTGGAAATTATTTTTCTGTTCCAATCACATTCAGCTGTGACTCCTTTTAAAGGAAGAATAACAATATATTTTAATTTTAATTGCCTTACAACTTCAGAGATAAATTAGTTTGATCCTTTCCAAATTTGATTTATTAATTTTGGTTCCAAAGATCAGTAGTTGTCTAAGGGAGCCAGATCTTACCCATTGTAGAGATTCTGTTTCTTATGAGAGTTTATCTTCATTGTAACCCAATCCCTTGATAAGCTTTTTTTTTTTTCCTCCTGCTCACCACTCTATGATTGGAAAGAAGAAAATATGCAATAAGTTGTCATAGTTTCTCTGGACCAGAAAGGACCTTAAAGATTATTCCCTTTCTGTTGTTTCCATACTTTTTGGTGTCATTGACCCATAAAATTAAAGACAAAACACAAAAGCAAGTTTTAGAGATGCCAGACTTTTACTGTTGCTTCATAAGTACACTGAAAATTAACAACAATAGCAAATACTATCTATTTTCAGTGTATTTTATCAAAATATATTGATATATAAAAAAGGAGGGGGGTATGCATTCTGTCAGATGAAAGGAAAATTTTTCCATCCAGTAGGAATTTGTTTAAATTACCCACTCTGCCATGCACATATTCCCAAGTATACACAGACACTTTATCCTTTTGCACAGACCAGTGAAAACTTCACTAAAGACCAGAGTTTGAAAATCACTGACCAGCCTGACCAACCCATCTTTCATACTTGAATCCTGTTTTAGTTTCCTAGGCTGCTAAAGCAAATATCATGAATGGGTCAGGTTAAACAATGGGAATTTATTTGCTCACGGCTCGAAGTCGGAAAAACGTCCAAATCAAGGCATCATCAAGGTGATGCTTTCTTCCTGAAGAATGTGGTGTCCTGGGGCTGGCTGCTGGTGATCCTTGGTCCTTAGTTTGTCACATGGCAAGGCACATGGCAGCATCTCCTGGTCTCTCTTCCGGGTTCTGTTGATGTTCAGCTTCTTGCTTCCTGTGGCTTTCTCTTACTTTGTCTGAATTTCATTCTGCTTATAGAGGATTCCAGTAATAGGATTAAGACCCATCCTGGTTTGGCCGGCCCACACTTTAACTAAAGTAACCTCATCAAACAGTCCTACTGTTAATGGGATCACACTCACAGGAAAGGGTTATATTTAAGAACATGTTTTTCTGGGGTTCACACAGCTTCAGACCATCACAGATCCCCTTTGTATTATGATTTCTGCATGTAGTCTTCTTGTAGTGCCTGAACATCTACAGATCTTTTTAATGTTTGTGGATGTTAGAAAGTTTTTTTCATCTACAGAATTGAAATTTCTTTCTACCTACTTATTATTTAGAATTCTAATCCTTTGGTGGGCTATAGAACAAATCCTTCTATAGAAGTATTTCAGTTATGCACTGAACTATACCCATCAATGTTGTACCCAGTACTGGAAGCTTCTAGTGACAATTGCTTGATCAGTATAAAGTAGAGTAGGGGTGCCCTTCCTTCAAGTTGATTTCCTGTGTTCACATTTTTGGTGGCTATGTTACCCTGCTTTGGTGAGTTTCCTGTTCATTAAAACCCTTCAGTACTGGGGGAGCAGATGTAGCTCAGTGGTTGAGTGCCCGCCTCCCACGTACCCTGTTCAAGGTCTGGGGTTCAATCTCCAATACCTCATAAAAAACAAAAACAGGGGAAGCGGCTGTGGCTCAATTGGTTGGGCTCCCGTTTACCATGTGGGAGGCCCCGGGTTTGGTTCCTGGGGCCTCCTGATGAAGGCAAGCTGGCCCGCGCGGCATGGTGAGCTGGTGCAGTGAGCGAGCTGGTGCAACAAGATGACACAACAAGGGGAGACAAGCAGACACAGAGGAATGCGCAGTGGATGGACACAATGAGCACAAGCAGCAAGGGGGGGATAATTAAATAAAAAAAAAAAAAAACACAAAAAAACAAGAACAAAAAACTCTGAGTCCTCAATCACATGCTGCCATTAAGCCACATCTTTCCCGTCTTGTACTGATGTCATTGCAAGATCTAACCTTTATTGTGCTTGGATTTCTTTAGTTTAGCTGCTTCTTTCATGGTATTTTTTTGCAATTTGCCTGCCATCCAAAAGATATACTGTCTGCACATTGGGTCAGACTGTCTTTAATATCTTTATTTAAATTATGGATGGAATTGTTTAACTGGGCTGAACTATGATCGTACCACTAGAAGCTTCTTTCCTCTAGGTTTACGAGGATTCACATTTTTTTTTTTGGCGGAGAGAGGTTACAGTTTCAGTACTGATGCACTTAATTTCTTATAATTATCCCATATCTCTCTATCTTTTCCACACAGATATTGTGAAAGAGCATGTCAATCCTCCTTTGTTGGTTCTACTGACCAACTTATTCTAATGAGAAAAAATAAAGTCAGCGTAACATGGTTCATTTTTAGTGTGTCCCTAGGAAATAGAACTGTGTTCTGCAGATAGATGGTGATTAAGAAATATTTGCTTAATGACTGACAGAATGAATGAATGAGAGAAATGGGGGTCACACTATGACCATTTGGAGGCCTTAGGCACTGGAAAGATTATAGGAAAAACCAGAGTGTTTTGAGGCTTTCTTAAACTTATTATCCAGCTTAGTATTTACTTTATTTGCTTTCAGAAAGTAGGGAAGAGAATTGTAATCTTTTCCCATTTTGCAGTTTTAATTAATTGATGCCATTCTCTTATTTCATAAATAAACATTTAGCCATAATGGGCATTGTGAGCTCTGCCAGTTAGATGATTATTCCATATTTTCCACTTTTGCATTTTTGCTAGATCTGCTGGGAAAAGCCCCATTTTAGTTGAGCTGCTCAAGGAATCAGAGCAATCCAAAATGGGATATATAGTTCTTCATACAGGACAAATGGGGGCTGTTTTGAGTGTTTAACTCCTTAATCCAAAGAACAGTTGTTGCTTTTTAGCAGGATCTCTAAACTTTTTCCAATGTGTATCCCATTTATACAAAATCTTTGAGTACTCACCTATCTAAATACCTCTTCATCTATGCATATGCATATATGCCTATACATGTGTTTGCATATGTGCATATGTATATGTCTTTACCATAATAAGATATCATGGACATTATAACACAAAAAATATAAATTTCGAGAAGGGTGGTATTAAAAATAAATAGAAGTTGGAGAACTTTGTTTCCACACCTCAAGGGCTTGTTTTGTTATGCTTTGAAATGTGTGGCCCCCATTCATATTCTGCTGCTCTGCCTCTGTCTGGGTAGAGTTCAGAGCTATTGAGAAAGAGAATTTCTAGGGGGCCTGTAGAGGCTTGTAAAGGAAGCCCAAAGACAGACTCCACCCTTATTAGGCCCAGTATTTACTGTGTTCTTTTTCCTGAGGGCACTTCTGACTTTGGTCTCTTTCCTTCTAGAATAGCTTGTGGTTTACTTGGTTTGAAATTTCATTTGTTGGGGGAAAAATAATAGAAAGGATACTATTTTTCTTGGAAGTTTTCTAGTTGAATTCAGCGGTTTCAGAAGCATTGAACTTTGAAGGACTTTGGCCTTGGACCTTACACACACCCAGCCAGCACCAGTCCTAGGGTAGAAGGACATGACTAATCATTTGCCAGTGCAAAAACCTCTAAAAGAAGAAGAGCAACTTAAAAAGTGTGGATTAACAGTGTAGTGCCGCCTGCATCTTTCTGGCCGGAACAGTAGTACACACCTCCTCTAATAACACATAGTATCTGCACAACTTCAACTAGCAGTACCCTCCCCCCCCACCCTCCTTTCCACTCTTCCTTTTTACTGCTTTATTTTCATCTATAGCATTTATTATATCTGACATTATATTATATGTTAAGTTTTATGTTTATCTTCTGTCTCAGTAGAATGTAAGAGCTCTAAGGGCAGGGACATTTTTGGACACCTATATTCCCTGCACACAATATGCTTTCAACAAATATTTGTTAAAGGAATAATTGAGAGTCCTGGTTTGAACATGAAAGAACTTTGTATCTTGGCTTTTGTTGACTAAGTAGTTTTGCCTTAAGGTTTTAATTATTTCTATTGTAAATTGGGACATTTGAAATGACCTTGGATTGAGCTCTTGGTTTGGAGCTGGTAAAAATGTAGAAGTAGTTTCTGAAGAGGGTTTGAACATAGAGATCCATCAGTTCATCAAGACTCTCAGTGCTCCATTTGGAAGGGAATGCTTTGGGGCAGTCTGGGAATCCCGGGGTGTATCCTTCCTTTTTTGAGAGGATGCTTTCCCCAGGTTTCAAAGACTGGTCCCAACTGATGACTGCACAGCACTGTTGGAATCAGATAAGGCTATCGTTCTCTTAAAAGCTCTGGTTTGTGCTTATTAATAAAGATAACTGAAAAGAAATTATTTCTGAATTGTATAACATTACCTGCAATTTTTTCTTTCTCAATGTACTAGCAATTACAGTTTCTTTTAGAGAATAATGACATTTTAAAACCCCATCAGTACTATATAATAGGACTTTTGTTGATTTAGTACTTTTGATTTGAGGGTTTCAAGGTACATTAGAATATTATGTATGCTTTAAATATAGTGGGTAATCAGTAGGCATACTTTTAATTTTACATGGTGGAAGCCTTTTATCTTTAATATCCTGACATGGTACTAAGTCCTATATTATATGAAATCAGGGGGGTATCATTCTAACTTCTGTTTGTTTAAATTTGTGTATTAAGGTATGCTATGATGAGTGCTGTAGGCAAGGTTGAGAGATTAGCCAAAGTAATAGTAAAATTAGCTAATTTACCAACCAATTTTGTTTGAGGGTCATTGTAAGTCATTTGCTTGGAATAATGGATCTATTTTCCTCTATAAAAAGTTTTAAATGATGATAAGAATGAGTGAGGGAGGCTAATGTTTTTGACTTATAACTAGAATAAAGAATTTGGGAGAGAGATTTCCACAGGTAAATTTGAAAACATTTATTGTGCTGGGTACTTTCATTTTTGTTCTCTCACCTACACCATATACTCAGCCAGAACCTTTTTTTTTTTTGAGGTCCCGGAGGCTGGGGATTGAACCTGGGACCTCATATGTGGGAAGCTGGCACTTAAGCACTGAGCCACATCGGCTTCCGTGAGTTGGTTTTTTCATTTTGTTTTGTTTGTTTTTTTTTAGCATGTACTGGGAACTGAACCTGGGACCTTCCACGTTGGAGGCAGGTGCTCAGCCACTTGAGCCACATCTGCTCCCTCAACCCGAGCCTTTTGAGGCTGGTAGGATCATCCCCTTTTATAGATGCAAAAAACTAAAGTTTAGAGAGAGAGTGAGTAGTTTTCTGAATCTTAGTTCTTAAGAGTTTCAAACCTAGGTCTCAGCTCCAAATATAGTGCTCTTTCCAATGTTGCACAGCTGCCTTGTCAGGGACAGTAGACCTCAGTAGACAGTTACAAAATGAATGATTGAAAGGACAGGAGGGAAGAAGGAAAGGAATAAAGGAGGAGGATGCAGGAGAAGAGTTGCTGTGATGGAATTATCTCATTATCTGTGAAAGTGGGGAATTTTCACTGATTGGGCTAATGAGCTTATCATTGTAGCTTAAAAAATGCCCTATTGTTTCGACCTTCTGTTATTAGTTAGAAATTTTGCCATTTGTGGTGAGGTAGCAGTTCTGCCGATTCAATCAGGTTAAATATTCTTTGTTGGGAAATGGGTGGGTTCTTCTGTGATCATGCAGAGAACATTTTTTAGCTCCCGAGTCTTTGCCAAGATTAAAAGAAGTATAAGAGGAAAACAATTTTTGTTTTGCATTTATATTTTGCAAGATTTACATAATCTTTGTTTAAGCCAGTTGAATGTGAATCCCTAAATAAATTTCAGGCATTTAAATATTTAAAAGGATTCATCCACAGTACTTTACTCACCCAAAGAATAAGTGCTTACAACAAAGAAAATAACACCCTTGCAGATGTAGCCCATATAGACTTTGTTCACCTTGTCATTGATTTATAAAACATTAATAGCGAAGCTAGAATTTGAACATTCATTGAAATGCTTAGCTGGCTCTGTTCCAAAATATTGTTTCTCTTGTAGAGAAAGCAGGACAATTTGTTTAAAACTGGCGGTTAGCCAGTCAGAATAGCTCTGACGCAATCATTGCTGTAACTACTTTGCTCTGACTGCTAATTTTAGGGCAGTTAAATCTGGGTGATGTCTGATGGCTGCTGTCGCTCTGCGTCTGGTTATGGAGCTTTCTAAATTCGTCCTCTTACTTTGGCACGATAACTCTCAGTTCTTTCAGAAATAAGCTGCACAGTAGAGGGGTTGCTGAGCTGGCACAGGATATGTGAATGGAATGAGGAGAGCAAGGCCCCAGGAGGGTTTCAGGAGAAACATCCTTTAATCTTACTCTTTTCTTTGTTATTCTGCCAAAATATTTATCACTTATATACTTCTCATGCTCTAGCACAGTGGTAGAGGTGAGGAGGATGGAGAGAAGGATAATGACAACATTTGCTTGTTTTCCTTGCCATCTCTACAAGCATTAGTATGTTTGAACTTTTACCTTCTTTTCTGGAGAAAGGAGTATTATATAGAAGAGCAAGGTAGAATTTCCTTCCTATTGCTGAAGACAGAAGTAGGATGAGGTTGTTGGCCTTGTCTAACTCAGTTAGCTTTCCATGGTCATGAGTATAATCCAATTTTAAAGTTAGGATCTTGGACCAGACAGTCTTGAGAACTCTCCCTTTAAACGCTGCCATTCTAGGGAGTGATGTGGCTCAAGTAGTTGCGCGCCTGCTTCCCACATGGGAGGTCCCGGGTTCGGTTCCTGGTGCCTCCTAAAAACAAAACAAACAAACAAACAACAAGCAAACAAACCAAAAAACCAACAAGGGGATGCCAGTGTGGCTCAGGGGTTGAGTGCGGGAATCCCACTTATGCGGTCCCTGGGTTCAATCCCCAGCCCCGGTACCTCAAAAAAACCCCAAAAACAAACAAACAAAAAAAGCAAGAAACAAAAGCAGAAACAAAACAAAAAACTCTGCCATTCTAAGGCTTCCAAGTTAACAGGGGTCCCCTAAGGTGTGAGGGCAGGAACCAGGTCACTTCATCCGTGTCATCCAGCCCTAGGTAAGTGTCTGGCACAGTCAGTAAATTAATTGACTAATAGAATGTTAGGCCTGAAAGGGACCTCAGGGTTAACTGTAATTGAACTTCCTTATGTTACTGATTCAGAAATAGAAGAGATTGGTGGTGTAACAAGTAGACCTATTGTGTAATAGAATGGGCTGTCTTATTAGAGGATGAAGTAATTACCCATTCAACTCTAAGTGTTCCAGCAGAGTTGATGACCACGTGTCAGATATATTAGCCAAAGATTCCTGCGTAAATGAAACCTTAGGGTAGATGGGCACTACAGCTGTTTTTCAGATGAAAGACCCTATGGGTTGGTGATATTAGTGTGCTTATATAGTCAGGAAAACATTAGAGGAGAAGGTTGGATTTGCATTAAGCTTTGGAAAATGGTTAGGATTTGAATTTTTGTTGAAGGCCTATTTTGTACAAGGACACTACTGGCTCTGTGGGGGACTAGCATAATATATAAAAGATACCCTTATTGTTCATTTGGTAAAAGTACTGTCTTCATTAACTCAATCTGCCTAAAACCAAACTCATCTCTGCCTGGTTGAGGTTTTGCAACTCCAAATATGGATTTTATTAACAAAAGCAACATTGCAGAGAAGTGATAGATGGTATCTCCAAAGTGGTGATTACCTTGTCTATTATGCAAGATACTCAACTTGATTTTTTTCCTAATGTACTAAAGGTTATAGAGTATATCAGAAATCTAAAGGAAAATTTATTTTGGATACATCAGAGATTAAATAAACAGTATTTTGGCATGAAATTACTGAATCCATTTTACTTGTCTGTCAAGAGGACATACACACAGTATTATATTTTCAATGCAAGGTCACATGCTTTGTTTTGAGACTTTAGCTTTAGGGATTTATAACTTTTGGTGATTCATTTTCCAAAGTGATTTTTAAAAAATATTCTAAGTAATAAAAGTTTTAAATTGAGATAGCTTTAGGAAGGATGACTGGAGTTAGTGTGTGTGACCAGTGGGAGCTTGCCCCACCTGAGATCTCATCCATTATATGTCTCTTTGGGATATGTGTTAAGTTGCTGTTGTTTCTCTGTTGCTTCGGTTCACTTTCATTTTTATGTTCCATGAAATAATAGTAAATACTGGGTAAGATTGCATTTGCCACTTATACTCCAAAACAACATAATCACCATATATTTTCCCCCAACTTTTTATCATGCAAAATTCAACATACAGTTGACAGAATTGTGCAGTAAACAACCATATGCCCACTACTTAGATTCTACAGTTAACGTTTTACTATATTTGCTTTATTCATATCTATTCATTAGTGAATCCATTTTATTTTTTGGATACAATTTAATATAAGTTGGACACATCAGTATTCTTTGTTCCTAAACCCTTCTGCATGTATATCATTAATAAGAGTTTTAAAATATTTTATTTATTTATTTATTTATTTATTTATTTATATTAGAGAAGTTCTGAGTTTATAGAACAATCATGCATAAAATATAGGATTCCCATATACCACTCAATTATTAACACCTTGCACTGGTGTGGCATATTTGTTACAGTTGATGAAAGCACTTTTTATAATTGTACTATTAGCTGTAGTCCATGGTTTAACTTAGGGTGCACTATGTAGTGCAGTTCCATGGATTTTTTAAAATAAGTTTTATTCTATTTCAGTGTATACAGCTTAACAACATTTCACCTTTTAATTACATTCAGATACGTAGTTCAATGTTATTAATTATAATATATTCAAAATGTTGTGTTACCATCACCACCATCCATTACCAAAACATTTCCATTGTTCTTTTTTAGGTAAATTTATGCAGTGAAATATACAGATCTTAACTGTATCATTCTGTGAATTTTGACAAATGCAAAAGCTCATCTAACCTATACTTCTATTAAGATATGGAATGTTCTTTTCACCCCAGAAAGTTCTCTTATGCCCCTTCCCAGTCATTTTACCTTCTCCTGTCCCAAGGCAAATATATATATATGTGTGTGTAATATATGTTTTTTCACCATAGAAGGATCCTTCTATCTTGTGTCTTGAACTTCATATAAATGGAGTCATACTGTGTACCCTTTTGTGTAAAGCTTCTTTCACTTAGCATAATTTAAAAAAAAACTTTTGTCATATACTTTTAAATGTATTATAATACCAGGCTTGCTTTATCTTCACCTTTGATTATAAGCCCTTTTCAAAGGTCATACCCACTTGTCAAGTGCTTTTAGTAGCAGTTGCTTTTAGTTATTTATATATTTATTTTAATTCTGATCACAGTTTTACCTTTCCCAACAGCAAATATGATTTGCCCATTTTCTGACTGGGTCTCTTCCTTCATCCCACCCATATAGTCTGAAAATTATCTGGTGCTTCTTTTGTTAGTTTGCTAGCACTTTCCACAGGATGGGCTCAGGCCAGCTTGCAGCATTTACCAGAACTCTTTTGCTTCTTAAGAGATGGATCCTGACTAGACACATTACCTATTTATTTGTGTATGCTACTTGGAAAACTTTAGGTGAAAGAAAATGCATCTAACTACTGTTGCCAAGCCTATTCTTACCTTTGTGATTAACTTTCAAAAGCAGTTTGCAGTAAAGAAGATTTTGGAAGGCGTGTCTGAGGAATAATTTCCAATTCCGGTGCAATAATCATTGAAACCAAAATTAATCTGGAGGAGATTAACTAAACCCCAAAAAGGAGACTTTTGAAGTTTTTAAAATCACCTTTCCTGAGGAGATAGTGGCTAGAAAAATGAAGTCCTAGTTGGCTTACAAATAAGATCCCAGACATAAATAACCAAACCCTTTGCTGTGCCCACTAGTACTGAAGTTCTGAGGTGCTAAACCACTCCAGCCATGAACAAAACTAATGTTGAGTTTTCACCAGCAGTACAGTGTTAATTTTGCACATACAGTGTGCTACCAGTGTGTGAAGATTTTTCTTTAGGCCTGTGTTGGTTAGGGTAGTTCCTGCTGCTCTAAAAGACACTCCAGAATGCACTGTTGAGACAAGAGACAGGCTTACTTCTTTCTCGTGTAACAGCCTGTTGTCTAGTTATATGGGCTGCTGACCATTCATGAGCCAGGGTCCTTCCATCTTGTTTCTGCAGCTGTAGGACATCGGCCTTATCTGTGTGACTGAGGCCTTTTGGGCGTGTGTATTAGGGTTCACTGGGGAAACAGAACTGACAGGAAATATCTGTATGAGATTTTATAAAATTGTCTCACATGACTGTGGGGTTGAATGAGTCCAAATTCTGTAGGGCAGGCTACAAGCTGGTAACTGATGAAGGTCCTCGATGAGTTCCCCAGGAGACGCTGTCTGTCTGAATGGCAATTCTGTCTTTGAATGCTGAAATCACTTCTCCTTTTAAGGCTTTCATCTGTTGGATGAAATACCACTCATTGCTGAAGGCAGTCTCCTCAGTTGATTGTGGATGTAATCAGCCATAGATGCAGTCAAGTCACTGATAAAGTCCACAAAGTGTCCTTGCGTTACAATTAGCCCTATGCTTGCTTGACCAAACAACTGGGCACCATTACCTGGCCAAGTTGACACATGAGCCTAACCATCACAGCATGTCTGCCGTGATGCTTGTAGAAAAGGGAAGGAGCTCCAAGTACGTAGGGTCATCTGAAGGTCTGGCCCAGGCGTGGTCTACATCACTGCTCCCATTGCACTGGAGAGCTCAGTGGCTTGACCACACTAAATTTTAAGGGGTGCTGAGAAATATCGTATACTATATAAATATCTATACTGAGGAATTAGCATGGTCTGTGCTTTGGTTCTATATCGCCCAGTGGGTTTTATGATTCTTGATTTGTTACAGCTAGATAGTAACACTTTGTTTGGGTCTTTCCAGGCACCTGCTTCTTTACCACAGCACAAAAGTCCTTGTGATCATAGGCCCCTTGTTGCTCTAGTCTGATCCCAAAATAGGGAAGATAGATGTGTGAAGAGACTCCGGGTTCTTTCCAGTTGCTGTGGGACCTGTGATCAGGCTGCTTCATCTCTCAGTCTTACACCTGTCTATGGAGAGAGGTCCTCATCATATTGCAGTGAGGATTAGTTGAAGTAAGGTACCTGTTGTGTAGTAGGTGCTCAGATGTATTTGTTCATTTATCAAATATTCATTGCATGCTCTTTGGTGCCAGTCACAGTTCTAGGGACTCAGTTTATGGTGGGGTGAGTAAGGCAGACAGGGTCGTTGCTCTCGTGGTGCTTTCATTCTGGAAATATGGTAAACTTTCTAATAATATTCCTCTCAGTTGATTTTTTTTTTCTTTTTAAATTGGAAGCAGTGCTACCTTTTCTTGTGAAGTGCAGTTTAGTTCTGGGTGGAGGAAGGGAGGGTAAAGTCTAATAATAATGAGACTGCAGGCAGATTCTGTAACTTTGAAAGAAATGTTACTGGGAACATGGATTAGGAGCCATAATAAAGGGCCTAGTCCCCTGTTTAAAATTCAGACTCATAATAGAAGGCTTAAGAGACCCTTGATGAATGGAATAATGGTAATCATTTATTCAGGAGCCAGAGTTTCTTGGGAGCAGAAGCCTAGGGAATAACTGCGGTGTACTCTGGCTTGTGTGCCATTCAGAAGGAAGCTGCATTGGAGTCCAGAGGCCATCTCCAGCTCTGAGAGGCGCTGTGACAGGGTCGGGGGCAGATCATAAGGAAGCAGTTGTGCGTGTGATTTGTCCTCTCTGATGAGCTAGCTTTAGGCTGAAAGAACTCGGAGCAGATTGTTTGGTAGCACCTTGAAAGAATCTCTTAAAGTGCCAGCTCTGATGGATTGAGAGTGGTTGTGTTGGAGACCGTGTTGAGCAGATGCTGAGTCTGTGTCTGGGCTCTGGGGGGACAAGTGCTATGTCAACTCACTGTGTGTCAAAGCTGTGGAAATAGAGTGGCCACCATTCTTAGGGCTGTTCTGAGTTTTGTGTTTTCTGTGATTATCATGTGGCTTTCTGAGGATGTGTAAAGTAATCCTGGTGATACCAAAAATAAATATTCCTTCAAGAGAGCTCCCTCATAAAATCTATAATGTACTGTGGAATAGGAATTGATTTCCCTCAAAATGTGTGAGAGAAAAGACTTATGCTCATTTGCTGTAAATTGAGTAATTCCATCCAGCTCTGGATTTAATTTTGTTTGTTTGTTTGTTTGTTTTCTGGGAAGTTGGAGTGTGGATAGTTCATGTTCTTGAATGAAGATCTGCAAAAGAATGAGAACTTAGTGATAGGCATTTGTTTAATCACATTTCAATAGCAAAATTAAAAGGATAAATAAAACACCCAACCCTACAGGCTAAAATAAATGACCCCCAAGTTATAGAATGGAAAGCTGCATGGTTTTTATTTTAACAGGAGCATCATGACATTTTGATAATCTGGAAGTTGCATTTATTTCCTTTTGATTGCTGCTATCTGATCAGGATATGTTACAGATGTGT
>JAQZBX010073501.1:0-14889 GCA_029593785.1 Cabassous unicinctus | reverse complement strand
CCACCAATACCTTGCATTGCTGTTAAACATTTTAAACTAATGATTAAAGAGCATCCTCAAAATAACCAAAGTATTCTCCCCCAACTGACCCTATTATTATTATTTTTATATCATTTATACATGAACATACATAAACAATAAGTGTATAGTAAAAGTTGTGAACTTACAAAGCAAACATGTATAACATCATACAGGGGTCCCACACATTAACCCTCCTCCAATACCTTGCATTGTCATGAGACATTTGTTACAAATTATGAAAGAATATTGTCAAAATCTTACTACTAATTATAGTCCTTATCTTACATTTGGTATATTTCCCCCCAACCCACTCTATTATTTTTTTTTAAAATATATTTTTATGGCAGAAGTTGTAAACTTACAAAACAATCACACACACGTGCAGAACTCCCAGATAACACCCCACTATCAATACCACACCTTGGTGGAACATCTGTTACAGATTATGAGACAATATCATCCGATTATTACCAGGTCCATAGTGTACATTTGGCACACACTTTCCACCCTCCTTCATTATCAACACAGTACATCTTTGGCACAGATGCAAGAACACTACATATTACTGATAACCACAGTCCATAGGCCACTCCAGTTGTATTTTTCCCATGCTTCTCCACATTCCCACCACCCTGCAGTAGTGATGTACATCTGCTCTAGCTCACAAAGGACACTCTAGCATCTGTACCAGCAACCATAATTCTCATCCACCTCTGGGCTCACTCTGCCACTCAGTGCCTAGATTATTCTCCAGCCTTCTGTCAATTGGCATTTACATCCCTAGACCACCATTCTCAGCCACATCCCCATTTATAAACCAGCTGTTACTCACTATAATGTGTTACCATCAACTCTGTATATTTCCATACTTTTACAATAAAGCTAATTAAAACTTCTACATACATTAAATATCAGTAGTTCAACTCAGTCCTCCTCTTATCTCCTTTAAGAATCCATCACCTACCACCAGGTCTAGAAGATATTTTCCTACACCTTCCTCCAGAAGCTCTATGGTTCTTGATTTTATATTTAGGTCTTTGATTCATTTTGAGTTAATTTTTGTATAAGGTGTGAGATAGGTGTCCTCCCTCCTTCTTTTGCTATGGATATCCAGTTTTCTCAGCATCATTTGATGAATGGACTGTTCTGCTCGAGCTGGGTGGGTTTGACAGGCTAGTCAAAAATCACTTAACCATAGATGTGAGGGTCTGTTTCTGAACCATCAATTCGGTTCCATTGGTCTATGTGTCTGTCTCTATGCCAGTACCATGCCATTTTCACCACTGTAGCCAGGCAATATCACCTAAAGTCTGGAAATGAGAGTCCTCCAACTTTGCCTTACTTTTTAAGATGTTTCTGGCTATTCAGGACCCCTTACCCCTCCAAACAAACTTGATAATCAGGTTTTCCATTTATTTAAAAAATGCTGGTGGAATTTCTATTGGGACTGCATTGAATCTGTATGTCAATTTGAGTAGAACTGACATCTCAATGACACCTAGTCTTCCAATCCGTGAGCATGAAATGTTTCTCCAATCATTTAGGTCTTTTTAAAATTTCTTTTAACAATGAGTTGTAGTTTTCTGAATACAAGTGCTTTACATCATTGATTAAGTTTATTCCTGAACGTTTGGGTTTTACCTGCCATATTTTATTTTCACCACTCTTTTGACACTTTTAGTTACTTTTATTGATATAATCTTCATTTCTAGACTCTCTTCCAGGCCTCTCTCTCCTGTCTTTTCTTTTCAGGCTGTAGCACACTCTTTAGTATTTCCTGCAAACCAGGTCTCTTGGTTATAAACTCTGTCAGTTTCTGTTTAACTGTGAATATTCTAAACTCGCACTCATTTTTTAAAGACAATCTTGCCAGATATAAGATTCTTGGCTGGAAGTTTTTCTCTTGCAGTATCTTAAATATATAATACCACTATCTTCTTGCCTCCATGGTTTCTGGTGAGAAATCAGCACTTAATCTTATTGAGTATATGTTATGCATTGCTTTTCTCTTGCTGCTCTCAGAATTCTCTCTTTGTCTTTGGCATTTGACATTCTGATTAGTATGTGTCTTGGAGTTGGTCTATTCGTATTTTTTTGGATGGGAGTACGTCATGCTTCTTGGACATGGATATCTATGTCCTTCAATAGGGTTGGGAAATTTTCTACCATTATTTCTTCAAATATTCCTTCTGCCCCTTTTCCCTTTCTTCTCCTTCTGGGACACCCATGACACATACATTTGCACATCCCTTGCTGTCGTTTAGTTCCCTGAGATCTTGTTCAAGTTTTTCCAATCTTTTCTTCATCTGTTCTTTTTTGTATGTTCACTTTCAGAGGCCATCTCTTAAAGCTCACCAATCCTTTCTTCTGCCTCCTCAACTCTGCTATTTTATGATTCCAGTGTATTTTTAATTTCATTTATTGCACCTTTCATTCCCATAAGATCTGCTATTTTTCTATGTATACTTTCAAATTCTTCTTTGTGCTCGTCCATGTCTTCTTAATATCCTTAATTTCTTTAGTCATCTCATTGAATTTATTAAAATTTGTTTGAACATCTATGATTAGTATGATTAGGCTTATCTTGTTCCTTTAACTGTTTCTTGGTGTGGATTGTAATTTTTTGTTGGTGTCTTGGCATCTGGCTTACTAGAGTATTTATTCTGGGTGCAGTTTTTCTCTTTAGTTTAGGGCTTCCTTCCCTTTCTCCCTTGCTGGTTGTGTAGTAGGAGCTAAGGATGTAGGTGGTGCTATAAGCTGTGGAGGCTCAAGCTGCCCTCATTGCCCCAAGGACCAATGAAGCTTTTCCCAACTTTTTCCTTTGCCAGGGGTAGGGACAGAGCCACAGCTGTGTGGATTGTAGTTGCCCAGAGAGACTGATAAAGCTTCACGCCCCTTTCTCCCCTGCCTGGGGCAGGGATGGAGCTGCAGGTATGGGTAGCAATCTATGCAATGTTGGTCCAAGATGACCGCAGTTGCCCTGGTAGACTTCCGATTTTTCAGTCTGTGCCAGCCAAATGTATGTACAGTTACCTGGATTAGTTACCTGGATAGGCTGGTGCAGGGCCCGTCAGCTTCCTCCCTGCTAGAGGTGGGGCTGAAGTCTAGGCTAGGACTGCAGGCCAATCTGGGTGAAAGAAGCCGGTCTCTACCGTCACTGTGATTTTCAGTCAGCCAGCTTCCCCTCATGCTGGGGGCGGAGTTAAAATGGCAGCTACCGGCCTCCTTCTGACTTGGACAGGCACAAACTTTAGCTGTTCTTAGGGTTATATTTTAGGCAGCTGAATTTACCAATCAGTAGCTGAAATCGGTGGCCAACCGTCTCTTCCTCCCCTGTTTTTGGGAAATAGAGCTTCCAATTCCTGCCACAGAATAGCTCCTGGAGTGGCTTGCGCTGCCAAAGTAGGATGATCACTGGCCTCTGCTGCGTGGCCTGTAATTTCCTGGAGAGGCTCATGCAGCTCCCCCCAGCTTCCTCCCAGCCCGAGGTGGGCCTGGGGCTTATGCTAGATCTGCACTCTGATCTAGATGAAAAGAAGCCGGTCCCTACCAGCACTGTGATTTTCAGTCAGCCCCGCTTCCCCTTGTGTCAGGTGCGGAGTTAAAATGGTGGCTACCGGCCTCTTTCTGATTTGGACAGGTTCAAACTTTAGCTGTTCTTAGGATTATACTTTAGTCCCCTGAATTTACTAATCAGTAGCTGAAGTTGTGCTCAACCGTCTCTTCCTCCCCCGTTTTTGGGAAGTGGAGCTTAAAATTCCAGCCGCGGAACAGCTCCCGAGGTGGCTTGTGCCTCCGGTGGAGGATGGACACCGGCCTCCTTGGTGTGGAGTGCTCTACTTACCAATCTTCCCTGCAGAAGGGCAGTCTCCTCCTTCCATTCTTTCAAGGATGTTGCAGGATGCACTTCTGGTCTCCTGGAGCCCCCAAACAAATCCTTTAGATAGCTCTGGGTGATTACTAACTGCCTTGTAGCAGTAGCTGATTCTAGGTGCTTCTTACTGTGCCACCATCTTGCTGGTTGTCTCCTTGGGGGATCTTTTAAAAATGTAAATGAGATCATGTCATTCCTCAGCTTAAAATACCCCCAATGGTTTTCATAGTATTTGTAGCATAATATAGACTCCTTATCGTAATCTAGCTTTTGCTTCCACCTCTTTGACCTTACCTACTATTACTTTCCCCTCCCTTTTTATGCTTCAGCTACATTTTCTTTCTTTCTGTTCCCTGGAGCGCTCCAGGCTCATCCTAACATTTGCACTTTCTGTTCTTTCTCTCTGGAACATTCTGCCCCTCAATCTCTGTGCGTCTGGCTCTTCATTCAAGCCCCAGCCCAGATGACCTCAGCGAGGCCTTCCATGACCTCCCAGACTATAGAGTAGTGCACCAGGCACTCTTTCTCACATTTTCTCTATATTCTTCCTAGCACTGCACCTCTCTGTTTCTCAATGTTCTCATGTATAAAATGGGGTTGATAATATTGCATATTTCATAGGTTTGTTATGAGCATTAAATTAGTTCACATTTAGAAGAGAAACTGGCACATGATATGCTCTCAAATGTTAGATGTATCACTCTTTACTATCTGAAATTGTTTGGTTTATTTATTTGCTTGTTTATTGCCTAGGTCCCATCATTGTAGCATAACCTTTTTGCAAGCAAGGACTGTCTTGCTCACATCTCATTTGTATTCCCATTGTGCTGGCATATAGTAGACAGTTAACATATATTTGTAAAATGAATAAATGAAAGACAGAAATGTCCGTATTGAAAGGGTTAGAAAGATCACTGGTAACATGAAGTTAAAGCTTGAGAAAGTTGAATGGTTTGCAAAAAATACGTAATTGCTCAAAATGGGTTCTATACCAGGATACTGAAAGAACTTGGAAATAATGTATTGTTAATTTTTATGGAATTATGAAGAGCAGGAAAACGTTAGAGATATGAAAGCAGGTAAATACAATCCTGTTTTCAGAAGACTAAAGAATATGGCTTGAAAATTATAGGCTGGGTTGGAGTGGATGTCGCTCAAGCAGTTGAATGCCCACCTCCCATATGGGAGGTCCTGGGTTCAGTTCCCGGTGCCTCCTGAAACAAACAAGCAAAAGAATTGATAAAGCCAACTCAGGGAAGCCGATGTGGCTCAGTTGAGTGCTGACTTCCCACATATGAGGTTCTGGGTTCAATCCCCTACCCCTGGTACCTCGGGAAAAAAAAAAAAATTATAGGCTGGGAAATTTTATTGCACTTATGGACAGAGTTCTAGAATGGATTATTATAAGGATTATTCATGAATACTTAGAACTATGTTGTTAAGTGGGATTGTGGGATATCCGTAAAGAAAAGAAGCCCGTATAAATAAATAAATGTTTTCTCCAGTCATCACTGAGTTTGCTTACAGAACTAAGATGCAGTTAAAGACCTCCTGACTCCAAACCTGGGCTCTTTCTGCTCCAACAGTGTTTTCCAAACAGGAATTTCAGAGTTTTTAGAGTTCCTTCAATTCTTTGTGAAATGGAAAGAGTGTCTTTATTTTGAGGATAAGCTAAAACAAAGTCTTGCCACTTTTGAAGACACTTTCACAATGGGGTACATTGACCCCTGGGAGTTCAAGTACACTCTCAGGGGTCCATGAGATGTTATGCTTTCCCAGCCCCCTTAAAAGAGGACTGTGCCGTATTCTAGGCTGAAAAGCCTGGCACTATGATATTTTGCCAATTTATCTGATTAGCCGAACATCTGCAGAAAACAGCCTGTGTTCTTCCATTAGACATGTGCTGTCCAGCACAGTGGCCCCTAGCTACATGTGACTGTTGACCACTTAATATGTGGCTACTCCAACTGATATGTGCTGAAGTGTAAATAAAATACACACTGGATTTCAAAGACTCAGTAAAAAAAAAAGTGTAAAATATCTCTTTATTTTGTTTTGAGTATCCATTTAAATAAAATATAAATATATTGGGTTAAATAAATTATATTATTATAATTAATTTGACTCATCTTTTGTCTTCTTCCTTTTTAAAATGTGGCCACTAGTCCACTAGAAAACTTTAAACTACATATGTGGCTCGCATTATTGGACAGTGCTATTAGAACCTGATGCCTTTCTCAGGAGCAAAGGTTGAAGGAATTGGTGAACATCAATGTGCAGGTGAGCTGACATGACAGCTGCCTCCAACCATTTGGATGGCTCTCATTTATAAGAGAGATTCTCCCTGTTGTGTATTTCTCATAAGGTAGAAGGAAGACAAATGGATAGAAATATCAGGCTAATATAAGGAAGGCCTTTCTAAAATGGTTGTCCAAAGGTGGTATGGGCTGCTTCTAGAGGAAGTGAATTCCTTGTCATTAAAAATAATTCAAATAGAGGCTGAACAGCTGCTTAGTGGGGTTACTTAGAGTTCAGGTGGTTAGAATTAATGTCCTTTCCAGTTCTGTCACTTGATGAAATCAGGCAGAGGGCTGATTTTATGAAACATGAAATAAATAAATTCTGTGGGCAGGAGAAGAAAAACAACTTCACTTTTATTGTTCTTTTCCTTTAAGCTTTCATGTGAATATTTTTTTGTTGAGGAGCTTTGCATTCTTGCTTATAGAATGATGTTTGGTTCTCTAAGCCTAGTGAATCTGGTGAACAGTGCATCAGTTAGGAATGTGTTTGGCAATGAGTGAAAATAAAAATGGTAATAGAAAAATAAATAGAGATTTATTTTACCCATGTAACGAGACGTCTGGAGGTCAGCTGCTGCTGGCATTCGTTCATTGGCTTAAAGCCCCAGTGATGTCAGGGTCAGTGTCCCTTGGTCTTTCTTTCCTTTTTGCTATTCTCTTTTGGCTTTTCTTTCCTTTGTGGTAGTGACAACTGCAGCTACCAACATTCCATCTCTACACCTGGAAGAGAAGAAGTGGGGAATAGCTCCTGCTCCATCCATCACTTTGATCAGAAAAGGCACTAGTCTTCCCGGGAATCCCAGCACACTTCCTCTTTTGTTTCACTGGCCAAAACTGTCTCATGGCCACTTCTCTGTGTGGGGGAGGGTGCACAAGTGAGTTCTTGCTCTTCTAGCCTCTGGAGTGGAGACAGTGTGGGAGAAGGATGTGGGGAATGGTAGTTGTGTTAGCCAAAAGAGCAAGGTCTGCCTGTGACTGTGGGCTCTACTTCCAAGTCACAGCTCATGCTCTTCGGAGCTCACAGCAAACATCATCCATTCTCCTCTTTTTATTTTTAAAAATTCTTTCACCCAATGGCTTTAGCTGTCCCTGATGGTTGTTGCCTTTTTTTTTTTTTTTAAGATTTATTTTATTTCTTTCTCCCCACCCCCTCGTTGTTTGCATTTTCTGTTTCTGCTTGTTGTGTCCTGGTCTTCTTTTCAGGAGGCACGGGAACTGAACCTGGGACCTCCGATGTGGGAGGGAGGCACTTAATTGCCTGAGCCACCTCCGCTCCCTGCTTTTGTTGTGTCTCTCATTGTGTTTTCTTCCTTGTGTCACTTGTTGTGTCAACTTGCCGTGTCTGCCCGTCACATCAGCTCGCTGTCTTGCTTGTCTTCTTTAGGAGGCACCGGGCACTGAAACTGGGACCTCCCATGTGGTAGGAGGGGGCTCGATCGCTTGAGTCACGTTGGCTTCTCCCTACCTTATTTATAGGGAGAAGAAAACTGAGGACCAGAGAAGCTTTGATTCTTATATAACTTACTTTTTGAGTAGGAGTAAGACTTCATACTTTGTCCCCTTCCACCTATTTGACTCTTCACTGGCAAAAAGAGTAAATACTGGTTTTAATTTTGATCTTCTGAAAATGATACTACATAATAGTAGTTTTTATGTGTCACAAAAATACTTAAGAATGCAGTTATGAGCAGGCATTTATTGTGGAGGAACCTGTATGGGGTGCCAAGTAGGAAAGAATTAAGAGGATAGACCCCTACTGTATGGAAGGTACGAATCTAGTTGGGGAAAACTCAGTGTTAGAAACTTTTGCCAACAATTTCTTTTTATCCGTGTTTAACAATAAGGGAAAAGGTTTTAAGATATGTTTAATGAAAGTGTATGCGAATTGATGATATAAGGAGATTTTTCCAAACTTTTTTCTACCTGTAACCTCCTGTGGCAGTAAGACACTCTCACTAGCCTCTTGGGAGGTTCTTATATCATTTTCTTCATTTTGTCTTGGTCTATGATAAAGAAGTAATGTTAAGTAGAAAAAATTATTTATATTAGCTTTATTATTGAAGACAGGATTCTAAAGTTTATTCTTAAAAATAATGTTTAATTATATTCATATTCTATAAGGACATAGTTTGCTTTTCCCCCTACTTAATGGTGACATGTGCTGTTTAATTTGATTTAAATTATTAAGAGCTTGATTTATTCACAAATAAATTTTTGATTGACTGAGGATTGGTTGTAGGAGTGAGTATAGACTGAAATTTAAATATGTTAAATAGATAGATAAAAATAGAAAGGAAACTACTATCATGACTTAATATGAGCTCAGATTTTATGCCTGTAAATGAATCAACTCATTTATATTTCTCTTTCTGGACGCTGTTTGAAAATACTGTTCTGCAAATAACAATGCAGATCATCTTTATTTCCAATAAATTATAAGGCAAATTGGATATAATTGTTACTGTCTTGTGTCTTTTTACATTGGTTTGGGCATTTTGATTTGCTACATAGGAATTTTAAGCAGACAAATGTAACATGTGTATGGTAAGGACAGACATTACTTTTATGTCTATCTTCTCAATAGCTTGGTGTATTTCCTTATGAGCGTTCCCAGTGGTTCTCTTTTTTTAACCAGTGACGCATTAGGAGTATCAATATATGTCTGAGAGGAAAACAAGTTAAAACCACCGTAATTACTGGGAGTGTCCAGATGAGTTTGTGACTCCTAATTGTTCTCAACTGCTGCACATGCTGCTTAGAAATGCAGTTGTTCTCAAACTGTTCTGTTATAAAGGAAAAACATTATTGATTGACTGGAAAAAAAATTAGAACCAGGTGTCACCACTGACTTTAAACACACAACTTCCTCTCCCACCCTGCTCCCTGGTCCCACCCCAATCCTTGTGAACTACTTTGGGAAATGCTGATGGTGGGATGGGGGAAACAAAGTACATGAGGGGAGGAGTGTTAGTATTTATATGAGTATGAAAATGAAAAGATGGAAGTATATAAGAGATTCACATTTTGCTGAAGAGGAGAATTTGATTTGTGGAGTATTGTAATGTAATGCAAAATGAGGTTGGTGTGTTGGTAACGGAAAGAATTTGATATATTAAACAGTAAGGGTCCATTGTGGGTTGAGAAACTGGGGTGGTGGTATTTAAGGACATTTATTTTGACTATTTAATGTGCAGAGTATTGGAATAGGAAACTAGCTGGGTGTGGGTTGCCTTCTCTGTCCCATGCATTGTTAGGCTTTATATATACATTCTTCTCTTGCTCAATCCCCACAAACCTTTCCCTATTAGGGAGTGTTTTCCCCATTTTGCAGAAAAGGAAGCTCAGAGAGAGCTTTCCTAGGGTTTCAAAGCTAGTATATTGTAGAACTGTTATTCAAATCCAAGACTAACTCCAAGACATATGATTCTACTGGTGAGGTAACATGAACATTTGCAAAGTTGCAGCTCTAATTGTTTTGTGTGTGTGTGTGTGATTAATTTCTCAAACTGGTGAAGAGTGAATGGTTTAGATATTTAATGACTCTGTCAACTTTGTTAAGCCTATATATTTGAAACAATTTTTATTCATTTAAACAATGAATTTTTTTCTTTATTATAGAACTTGTGAGTTTACAGAACAATCTTTGCATAAATTACAGGATTCCCTTATACCACTCCACCCCCAACACCTTGTATTGGTGTGAGACATTTGTTACAATTGATGATAGCACATTTTCATAATTGATTAAAGTCTGTCGTTTAATTCAGGGTTCACTATGTAGTGTAGTTCCACGGATTTTTTTTATTTTATTGTTACCATATATACAACCTAACATTTCCCTTTTAATCATATCCAGATGTATATTTCAGTGCTGTTAATTTCATTCACAATGTTTTACTACCATGTCCACAATCCATTACCAAAACATTTCCATCATTCCACATAGGAACTCTGTATATTTTAAGCCTTAACTTTCCATTCCTTATTCCTATCCCATCCCCTGTTAACCTATACTCTAGATTCTGATTCTATGAGTTTGCTTATTCTAATTGTTTCAAATCAGTGACCTCATACAATATTCATTCTTTTGTGTCTGGCTTATTTCACTCTAAGTGATGTCTTCAAGGTTGATCCATGTTGTCGCATGTATTAGGACTTCATTCCTTTTCATGGTTGAATAATATTCCATTGTATGTATATATCACATTTTATTTATCCATTCATTGGTTGTTGGACACTTGGGTTACTTCCACTTTTTGGCAATTGTGAATAATGCCACTATGAACATTGTTGTGCAAATAGATGTTTGAGTCCCTGCTTTCAATTCTTATGGGTATATACCCAGTAGTGGGATTACCGGGTCATATGGTAGTTCTATACTTATCTTTCTGAGGAACAGCCAATCTGTTTTTCACAGTGGCTAAACCATTTTACATAGCTACCAGCAATGAATGAGTGTTCCTATTTCTCTGCTTCCTCTCCAACACTTGTTATTTTCCATTTTTAAAAAATAGCAGCCATTCTAATGGGTATGAAATGGTATCTCATTATGGTTTTCATTGGCATTTCCCTGATGGTTAATGATGTTACACATCTTTTCATGTTCTTTCTGGCCATTTGTATATCTTCTTTGGAGAGATGTCTGTTTAAGTCTTTTGCCCATTTTAAAATTGGGTTGTTTGTCTTTTTGTTGTTAAGTTGAAAGAATTCTTTATGTGTACTGGATATTAATCCTTTATCAGATATGTGGTTTCCAAATATTCTCTCCCATTGTGTAGGTTGTGTTTTTACTTTCCTGTTAAAGCATTTTGAGGAATGAAAGTGTTTAATTTTGATGAGGTCCCATTTATCTATTTTTTTCTCTTGTTTGTGCTTTGGGTATAAAGTCTAAGAAACCACTGCCTACCACAAGATCCTGAAGATGCTTCCCTACATTTTCTTCAAGGAGTTTGATAGTTCTAACTCTTATGTTAAGGCCTTTGATCCATTTTGAGTTGACTTTTGTATATGGTGTGAGGTAGGGGCCCTCCATTTTTTTTTTTTTTTTGCAACTGGAGATCCAGTTTTCCCAGCACAATTTATTGAAGAGACTATTCTTTCCCAATTGAGTGGTCTTTGATATCTTGTCAAAAATCAGCTGGCCATAAATATGAGGGTTGATTTCTGAGCTTTGAATTCTTTTCCATTGGTTTAATATTTATTCTTGTACCAATACAATGCTGTTTTGATTACTGTGGTTTTATAATAAGTTTTAAGATTGGGAAATGTGAGTCCTCCTACTTCATTCTTCTTTTTCAGGGCCCCTTACCCTTCCATATAAATTTGATAATTGGCTTTTCCATTTCTGCAAAGATTGTTGGAAGTTTGATTGGGATTGCATTGGATCTTTAAATTGCCTTGGGTAGTGCTGATATTGTAATGATTTTTAGTCTTCCAATCCCATGAAAACTTCCATTTACTTATTTAGGTCTTCTTTAATTTGTTTTAGCAATGTTTTATAGTTTTCAGTTTACAAATCCTTTCCATCCTTGGTTAGATTTATTCCTAGATATTTGATTTTTTTAGTTGCTATTGTGAATGAAATTTTTCTTTCTTTCTTTCTTCTTCCAGGTATTCATTGCTTGTGTATAGAAACAATGCTGATTTTTGGGTGTTGCTCTTGTACCTTCACCCACTTTGCTGAGTACATTTATTAGTTCTAGGAGCTTTGCTGTGGATTGTTCAGGATTTTCTGTATATAGGATCATATCATCTGCAAACAGGGAAAGTTTTACTTCTTCCTTTCCAATTTGGATGTCTTTTATTTCTTTTTCTTACTCTGGCAAGAACTTCCAGTACAATGGTAAATAACAGTGGTGACAGTGGGCATCCTTGTTTTCTTCCTGATCTTAGAGGGGAAGCTTTCAGTTTTTCACCATTAAGTAGGATGTTAGCTGTGGGCTTTTCATATATGCCTTTTATCATTTCAAGGAAGTTTCTTTCTATTCCTAGTGCTCTAAGTGTTTTTACCAAGAAAGAGTACTGTGTTTTGTCAAATGCCTTTTCTGTATCAATCGAGATGATCATGGTTTTTTCCCTTCATTCTGTTAATGTGGTGTATTACATTAATTGATTTTCTTTTGTTGAACCACCCTTGAATACCAAGAATAAATCCCACTTGATCATGGTGTATAATTATTTTAATTTTGTGTTGCCTTTGTTTTGCTAGTATTATGTTGATTTTTGCATCTATATTCACCAGAGATATTGGTCTTTAGTTTTCTTTTCTAGTGGTATCTCTATCTGCCTGTGTTATGAGGGTGATTTTGGCCTCATAGAATGAGTTAGGGAATGTTCCCTCCTCAATTTTTTGGAAAAGTTTGAGCAGAATTGTAGTTAAGTTTTCTTGGAATGTTTGGTAGAATTCCTTAGTGCAGCCATCTAATCCTGGACTTTTCTTTGTTGGGAGTTTTTTGATTACTGATTCCATTTCTTTATTAGTAATTGATTTGTTTAGAACTTCTATTTCTTTTCGACTCAATGTAGGTAGCTTGTGTGTTTCTAAGAATTTGTTCATTTCATCTAGTTTAACTAACTTATTGGTATACAGTTGTTCATAGTATCCACTTATAGTCTTTTTCATTTCAGTGGGGTTGGTAATAATGTCCCCCTTTTCATTTCTGATTTTCATTATTTGTATCCTCTCTCTTTTTTCTTCTGTCAATTTTGTTTATCTTTTTAAAGAAACAACTTTTGGTTTTGTTGATTCTATTGATTTTTGTTTGTTTGTTTGTTTTGTTTTCTATTTCATTTATCTCTGCTCTAATCTTTGTTCTTTCCTTCCTTCTGCTTTCTTTGGGTTTGGTTTGCTCTTATTTTTCTAGTTCTTCCAGTTTTGATTTGAAGTCTTTCTTCTTTTTCTAAGGTAAGCATTTCGAGCTATAAATTTCCCTCTCAGCACTGCCTTTCCTGCATCCCGTAAGTTTTGGTATGTTGTATTTTCATTTTCATTTTCCTCAATGTGTTTCCTAATTTCTCTTGTGATTTCCTCTTTAACCCATTGGTTAAGAGTATGTTGTTTAATTTCTACATATTTGTGAATTTTCTCTTTCTTCCTCTATTATTGATTTCTAGCTTCATTCTGTTGTGGTCGGAGAATATACATTGTATGATTTTAATATATTTGAATTTACTGAGAGACTTATTTTGTGACCCAACAACATATGGTCTGTCCTGAAGAATGATCCATGTTCACTCGAGAAGAATGTGTATTCTGTTTTTTTGGGTGCAGTGTTCTATATATGTCTATTAGGTCTAATTGATTTAGTGTATCATTAATGTCCTGTACTTCCTTACTGATCTTCTGAATAGATGTTCTATCCATTATTGATATGTGGTGTGTGTAAATCTCCTACTATTAATGTAGAACCATCAGTTTCTCCCTTAAAATCTGTCAGTATTTGCTTCATATATTTTGGAACTCTTCTCTTAGGTGCATATATATTTATAATTGTTACAGCTTCCTGTTGAATTGTCCCCTTTATCAGTATGTAATGACCATCTTTATCCCTCATCACTATTTTTGACTATTTAGGGAAATGGATGTGGCTCAAGTGATAGGGTTCCTGTCTACCATATAGGAGGCCAGGGTTCTCTTTCTGGGGCCTCCCGGTGAAAGGCAAGGTGGCCTGCGTGGCGAGCTAGTCTGAGCAGAGAGCTGGCCCACATGTAGTGCTGGCCTGTGCAGAGAGCTGGCACAACAAGATGATGCAACAAAAAGAGACACAGAGGAGAGACAATAAGAAACGCAGCAGACCAGGGAGCTGAGATGGCACCTCTCTCCCACTCTGGGAGGTCCCAGGATCCATTCCCGGTGCCGGCTAAAGAGAAGACAAGCAGACACAGAAGAATATGCAGCGAATGGACACAGAGAGCAGACAGCGAGCACAAAACAACAGGGGTTAAGGTGGAGGGGAGTAATAAATAAATGAAATAAATCTTAAAAAAAAAAAAAAAAAAGGGCTATTTCATCCAATATTAGTATAGCCACCCCAGCTCTCTTTTGGTTACTACTTGCATGGTATATATTTTTTCCATTCTTTCACCATCAGCCTTCTTGTATCTTTGACTTTAAAGTAAGTCTCTTGCAGACAACATATAGTTGGGTCATGTTTTTTTCCCATTCTGCCAATTTTTGCCTTTTGACTGGAGAGTTTAATTCATTTAAATTTAAAGTCACTACTGATAATACAGTCTTTCTTCTGCCATTTTGCTATTTAGCCTTTGTAAGTCTTATACCTTTTTTGTCCCTCACTTCTTTTAAAGCCTATTTTTATATTTATTTGCTTTCTTGTGTTGTACCATATTGAGGTCCTTTTCATGTCTATCCTGGATGTACTTTTCATCTGTTTTCCTTATGGTTACCATAGGGTTAAAATTTAACATTCTAAATATATAACAATTACATTTGGTTTGATATCAACTTAAAACTGCAATAGCATGCACGTATACTTTTCCTATACCCCTGTGCCTCCCCACCACTTTTTGTACTTGTTACCACTTATGTCTTTGTACAATGTATGTCCAGAAACCTAAATTTATCATTACTTTTTATGCATTTGCATTTTAGCACATGTAGGAAGTAAGTAGTGGAGTTACATACAAAAAAATACAATACAGTAATATTGGTATTTATAATTGCCCTAATGGTAATCT